>CAEGAF010029658.1:0-12940 GCA_903067075.1 Micropoecilia bifurca | reverse complement strand
ACCTGTACCTCGTAACGTGCGCGAGGTGAAACCTGCAAACCCACTCTTTGCGCCACTGGGGGGCGTTGAGGGACCTGGATAAGGGCTAGGGGGGCGCTGGGCCAAAAAAGGTTGAGAAACACTGGTTTAGACTTTAATAGATGTTATAAAAAGTCCCTGTTGGCCTCTGGATCCCAGTTCTAAAGACTAATGGTGGTTTCTTAGCAACAGCATACTGAATCGGGTTCTGCTTCCATATCACTCAGACGTTTCCCTTGCCTCCCTGCAGGTATCCGGGTGTTGGTGGATGCGCGGGAGAAGCTTCACATCCCGTGGGGCGACGCGTCCAACCAGCAGCACGGAGAGACCATGATGGCATTCGACACCCGATCCGCCATGGCCCACGGTCATGGCATGGTGCAGCCCAAAGTCTTCCAGCACTACCTGCCGTCCATCCGGGCCCTGTGGGCCGACGAGGGCGTCCAGAAAGCTTATGATCGGCGCCGGGAGTTCCAGCTGGTGAGTGGAGCACACGGTCGCTTTGGAAGCTTGTTTGACGTAACCCGTCTGAGCGCTGGCTCAGGTTTCCTGCTAAAAGTAGCAAATGGCAGCTTGGTTTGTAAAGGCAGCAGAGTGGCTTTGGAGGGAACAGGAAGAAAAACTGCAACTCTGCCTCTGAGGATTGCACTAGGACAAATGGTGGGGTTTTCTTGTGTGGTCTGAGCTCATCTCGATGCGCTGCCAGTGGTCTGACTGGGTTCTCCCCCCTAGCATAATACGGTCAGAGTTACTTGCTTTAGGGTAAACTGTGCGATGTGATTGGTTTGGCTCCATGAGTCACTGGAGCCTTCCGTCCTGTAAAGACAAGAGCTGCTTCAGGTTTTTCTGTTTCATTTCAGACTGAGATGTTCTTCTCTCTCTCTTTTCTCAGGGCGAGTCAGTCAAGTACTTCCTGGATCATTTGGAAAGGCTTGGAGAGTCAGTAAGTCCCACCCACCCCCACCAGAGAACCCCCCCCCCCCCACTGAGCAGGACGGCTGATGGAGCAGATGGGCGTGATGACGCTTGTGTGTTTTATTGGAAAGAGAAGTGAAAGTGCTTTCTTCCTGTGTTTTGTTTCAGTGAGAACGTTGCTGTTCTCACACATAGAAGAACCAAACGCTTTACTTCTGTATAAAACGATCAGCAGAGTTTCCAGGACAAAATCAGAACTAGAGATGAAGTCATGCAGAAACTAACAGCCGTATTGTGGCGGCGCTGCAGATGGTGACGGGGATTCTAGGGCCGCCGGAGGCTCCATGTTCCTGTGACTCATCAGAACCTCTGCTAGAAATGAATAGGAAGCAAGTCCATAGGTGCTTCTGTAGCTATGGTAACAGGGGTCTGTCTTCGACTTGTATGGACTCCATCTGATTGCGCGTGGTGGGATGTTATCAGTCACAGCTGCAGCGTGTTCAGCAACATTTACACCCACTGAGGAACAACCGTCGTCATAGCGCCGACAAGGACAGTGGGCTGTGGGCTCACTGCTGACCTTCAGTAGAAATATTAGAAATATTAGAAATATTAGTTTTATGCTCACGATGAGTAGATTGTTGAAATAACCTTTAACTAATTTAGTAACCGATTAATCGTGAACTGGAGTTGTAAAAAAGGTCATTTGCTGAGAGAAAACTTTCTGACCGTTAAGCCTAAAACGATTAAGAAAATGCAAAAAAGTCAAATATCTACATTTTGCATTTAAGATAACATAAAACCCTTAGTCTGTAAATGTATTCTAACATACACTCACTGCCTCTCGAAGCTGATTTTCACATTAAAAGCATGGCTCACAGATCTGAAGTGGACGCCTCCATCTTGGTGCTGAACTGATTGTTAGTTTTGTTTGTGTTTTTTTATTGATGTTTCTCTGGACCCTGACCAGAATCACATGGTCTTCCTGCAGGACTACCTTCCCAGCCAACAGGACATCCTGCTGGCCAGGAAACCCACCAAGGGGATCCATGAGTACAACTTTGAGATAAAGAAAGTTCCCTTCAAGATGGTGGACGTTGGTGGTCAGCGGTCGGAGAGGCGCCGCTGGTTCGAATGCTTCGACTCGGTCACCTCCATCCTCTTCCTCGTCTCTTCCTCTGAGTACGACCAGGTGGGTTTCATGTCCTGTTCTGGGATTTGGGAGCAGCTGCAGGTCGGCTGCTGCACGTCTCCTCCATCTTTTCTTGTTAAAGGAAAATGCTTCCAGTTTTAGCTCCTGATCAGTGAAGCTTTTCCACATTCAGAGTTCTGCAGTCGGCAGCAGCAGCAGACATCACAGCTGTGACAACTGACCAGGAGACTTTAACATGACCACTGAGGGACATTTATGATTCCATCGATTATAAAGCAGCCCCACACCACCATACTGCCACCACCGTGTTTAGCTGTCAGTAGTATCGTTCTGGGCTACTTGTAGCTCATCTGTAACTCCACACACACCTTCATCTCCACAGGATTCTGAAGAGAGATGATCATTTTTCCTAACTGACCACTGCGCTGGTTATTGTACTGAGGAACTGCGACTTACAGCCGTGTAGTTTCTGAAAATACAGGAATAAATGAAGCTCAGATTTACTATTAAGGTAAAATAAACACAAGTGAATAATAAAGCTGAACATCAGCATGAATGCGCTTTGTTATAAATGGTGTTTTAACTGGACTGCTGCAGAATAGCATCTGGAATTAATCTGGCTAAAAGCTAACGGTTAAGTTAGTTTTAATATTAAATCACAAACATGCTAACAGTGGAAAACTGACGTACAATAGCAGTCAAACAACTCTGTCAGAAGTGATCATTAACATCCACCCATTTACATCACATGACTACTGTCACTACTGCTGCAGCGCTGTGAGGGTCAGCAGGTCGGCTGAGGGGCGTTAAGAAGAAACAGGAAACTGTCCAAACCTCCTTTAAATTAAAAAATACACTTTGAAATAAAAGCATGAAGATGAAAAACATCCAAGTACTTGAAGAATTATTGAATTTAATCCGATTGTTTTATATAATCCATATACCTTCATAATATATAGTTACTATCCTGTAACTTTGCAAAGCTCGTTTCACCTGGATCACATGACTGGCTCAGTACCTGGCAGGTCTGTTGCCATGTGAACCATCAGATTGGTGTGAGATGTCCTGCAGTAAAAGCAGAACCTCTGTCCGATTGTCCTGTTCCTGTTTCCACTCACATGTTCCCCAGCGTGTCACAGTTATGGCTCAGACCGTCAGCTGACCACTCACGGCCCCGTTTGCACTCTGACCTCCCCCAGGTGCTGATGGAGGACCGGCAGACCAACCGGCTTAGCGAGTCGCTCAACATCTTCGAGACCATCGTTAACAACCGGGTCTTCAGCGACGTCTCCATCATCCTGTTCCTCAACAAGACGGACCTGCTGGAGGAGAAGGTGAAGCAGGTCTCCATCAAGGACTACTTCCCCGAGTTCTCGGGCGAGGCCGGCAACCTGGCGGCCGTGCAGCACTTCCTGGTGGAGTGCTTCCGCCGGAAGCGGCGCGACCAGCAGCAGAAGCCGCGCGACCAACAGCAGAAGCCGCTTTACCACCACTTCACCACGGCCATCAACACGGCCAACATCCAGCTGGTGTTCCGCGACGTCAAAGACACCATCCTGCACGACAACCTCAAGCAGCTGATTCTGCAGTGAGGGAGCAGACCGGAGCGGGTGGGAGACGGGGGGATGAGGGGGGGTGCAGACAGAATCGGGTGACCCAGTGCCTTCATGCCTACAGTATCCCTGCACACCCCCCCCCCCACCAACCCCCAGCTCCCCTCCTGCTCCTGTTTGAACTCAGACTGAGTATTAAAGCTACCACTACTATCCCCCACCCCCACGCTGGCTGCCTGCCTTACTGTGACTGATAACAGCCAGCTGTGTCTGAGACCCCCCCCCCCATGCCCCCCTCTGAAAGCGACCTCTGTGCAGTATTCCATCATGTGTTGCTCTGATACTCTGACCAGTGTTAGTCAGTATTAGGAATCCTCCTGTAGCGTCTAATCATGTCATGTCCTCTAATCTCTGATCGTACTGATGAATTCTGTTCTCCGCTCGCCGATGGGCCCCATCATCTCTGGCCCTTCCTGCTCTAACCGGGGCTTCCACCCGGGGCTCAGCAGGAACCCCTCTCAGTGATTTGAGGCCGATCGGAACCGCCAGGACACCGGGTCCGGACGCGAGGAGACTTCCTGTGCTTGGAAAGCAGAAGTCTGGCGTCGTTCAGGCCCCGGGCCGATGAAGGGTTTCAGTGTTTAGTGTGCAAGAAGATTTTTTTCAGGTTCCTAAGAGTTTTTCAGAGCAGCTCTTCCTCAGATCAACGATGCCAAACGATCCCTCCTCTATCAGACCTTTACTTTCTTTGAACCACTTAAAGTGATGTCAGTAAAAAGCTGCCGTGGCCGACTTTGTTCACTGTCTGAGATGTTCTGAATGGTACCGGTACCTGACCCACCTGGCCCTTCCTCACCCTGGTTTCCAAACAAAAGGGACTACGGCTACCTGTGTGCTACTCCACAGCTCCCCCTGCTGGCCGCATCTGTTGTATAAAATGTACGTAGATCTGAAGTGGAGGTCAGAGGTGAAGTGCCTCCAATGATCTGCTGTTTTCTGATCATGTTCTGATACATCAGTTCAGTCTGAATCGTCTGACTGATCTCTGTAAATCTCTGACCCGTTTCGTTGATTCTAGCTTTAGAGACAAGACGTCACACTTAGTGACAGATCCCTCACTGTCACTCTTGGTTCACGACAAAGAGAGAGGAACCGGAGTTGATATTTTAAAGTGTCTTCAGCATCTTTTGGTAACGATAAGTTCGGGTTCCATCACTTAGCTCTGTCTGGAAAACGCTAGTGAGCTTCATTCAGCCTTCCTGTTATCTACTCAGTTCACCTTGAACTGCAGACATTGAGAAAATCCTGCTTCATGTGTCGTCCTCTGATTGATACAAAGTCCCATTAGCTGAGTTATGGTTGGACAGAAGGACGAGACTGAACTACAGGACGACTTGAAGGGAGAGTTTTGCAGATCTTTAGATGGAGCAGGCTGGCTAACGGCTGAGATGTGTTTATGTTGCGGTACCAGACAAGAAAGTTCAGTCCGTGTGTGTGTGTGTATAGATGAAGCAACACTCTGTTTACACACACAGAGACAGAGACACTCTGTGTTCCGCCTGCTGCTGCTCCGTCCAGAGGACTGTCCTCTGTCTGGACTGCTGTCTCACCATCCCGTCGGATTGGCACCAACAGTGAGTTTTAGTAGAAGGAAGCTGCTGTCCTGCCTGCCATGTCTTACTACTGGAGTCTAAGCGGAGATGGGTTGGTTCCAGCAGATGGCGCTAACGGCTAGCCTGAGGTGGATCAAGGCAAGATGCGACACCTGCTGACCCGCAACAACTTTAACCTCTGGATGGTTTAAGCCAAGGTGTCACTTTTTCTCTGGGTTGTCATTTATGTAGCAACTGGAAGCCATTCACACAGGAAGTGGGGGTCAGAGGTGAAGAGCCTCCAATGGCCTTCATGTATAAAACAACGTTCACTTCAGCTGGTGTAATATTTTTTGCTTGTTTTACAGTGTTTTTACTTTTATATCACAGTTACTCTGAAAATAAACACTTTGCATGTCCCATTTTTAGTGTTTCACACAGGAAGGTCATAGGTGACACACTGCCTCCAACCCCTATTTCCTGTTTAAATGTTTCTGAGGTTGTGTAAAAAGTTTAAAGAATGATAAAAGGCTGGTTATACAAACCGCTTTAGCTGTTTTCCGATTGGACTTTGTTGAACTAGAACCGACTAGCGTAGAGTTCTGGAGACTCGGTGAATGATGTACCTCAGCTGCTCCTTTAACAGAAGCTCACCTGGGAAATCCTGAATTGTCCCTTTAAATATAGCAGATGCTGATTCTTTTTTTACGTGTGGTTTGCACTAAGACAGATGTGGGAGAGGAACATCTGGTGCTGATGTTTGGACTTCTCTACGCTGAGTGTGAGGAAGGCAGATTGAGCACTTGCTGATTTCGATTCGTTTCCTGCTGTTCTGAACGAGCTGCCCGCATAATTAGGTGTTTTTGTCATTTATTAACCTCAGGATATTTATAACACTTTGTACCATCAGGTGCTGCGTCTGCAGACTGTGGGCTGTAAACGTTCTGTGTCGTGTTGGTACCGCAAATGTAAATCTGCTGCAGCAGCTCCATGGAGGTCCCACTCTGACCTGTTTTTTGACAGCGGTAAACGCCTGATTGGCTGGTTACTCTGCTGAACGTCTTCTGAAGTTTTTATTTGGCTTCAAATAACTTGTTTTTTTTTAGCTGGCATGTGAAATTAGACCAACAGCATTTTCTTATGGATGCTCTTACATTTGAAGTATTTTTTGGACTAAACTTCAAGCCTATTTTTACATGTCATGCCCACACTCCTGAAACATGTCTCCCTGGCAACTCTGCAAACATTATGATTCTGATTAACTTTTTCTAACACTGAAGCCTTATATGATGCATACTCACACTCTTAAGGGTTACTGTTCTTCCAAACCTCCAGATGTTGCACAATATGTCTTACTTAATATGTCTGGTTGCCTTCTACCATTTTCCTGTTGCTGGTGCTGGTGAACCTGACTCTGGTTGGTGAACCTGACTCTTCACACCCATAACTACAGTATGATTTTGAAGTTTCTCTGCAGTTACAGAAAAGAAACACATGTCTGATTACCCTTTGAAGGAAGTCAGCTTTTGCAAGGTCTAAGCTTTGATGCAGCACTACTCTATAGGAATGAGAGTTTTTATGCCGCCATCTTGTTTAAACTATGTTAGCAACAGTTTATTAGCCTCTTTGTCGACACACAGAATGCCATGTCTTTGTGTAATGTTACCACTAAATATTGCATTTGTGCTCCCAGATTGGGTTTGTTCTGATAAAACAGCTCTGGCTGTAAAGTCTAACTTATAATGTCTTAACCGCCGACACTCCTCAATAAATCAGCTGATTTTTAACGGCTACTGTCACTGTTGTTTGGTGTTACTGCAGATTGAATGTGAAGGTAAGACCTGTAGGGTCTTCATACACTGTAATTCATACACACTCGTATTACAAATACAAACTTCCATACAGTGGAGGAAACGAATATTTGATACAATACAGATTTAGGGTTTTATAAGGGAGGCCCAGACTTCCCTCCCCAGCCACTTCTTCCAGCTCCTGAGGGGAACCCCAAGGCGTCCCAGGCCAGCTGAGAGACATAGTCCCTCCAGTGTCCTGGGTCTTCCCTGAGGCCTCCTCCCAGTGGGACCTGAACTCCTCACCAGGGAGGCGTCCAGGAGGCATCTTGACCAGATGCCTGAGCCTCAATTGGCTCCTCTGGACGTGGAGGAGCAGCAGCTCTACTCTGAGTCCCTCCCTGATGACCGAGCTTCTCTCTCTAAGGGAGCCCAGCCACCCTGTGGAGGAAACCCATTTCGGCCGCTTGTATCTGTGATCTCATTCTCATTCTGGGTCATGACCCAAAGCTCATGACCATAGATGAGGTGGGAACGTAGATCGACTGGTAAATCGAGAGCTTCGCTTTTTAGAATGTTGGTGTCTGACATATTTAGACTTTCTAAAGTCATAAATGTGCAGAGAAAATGTGCATGGTGAGGCAGAAAGTACCGTGGCTCACTGATAGGGGGCAGTGCTGAGCCCTAAAAGTGCTCTTCTCTGAGAAGACTGAAAACAAATGAAAAAAATTCAGTAAATAAAGTTGGAATAGAACCGTTCAAGGTCACTTTCAACTTTGGTTGCCAGCTTTAAAAATTAAAGGAGAATTGGATCATTTCTTTTGTGAGTGACATTTGTGGCGAAGGATAGATGCATGGACTATTAAAATTAAAGTCACATGATTTTCAATTTAAATAAATGTCAAAGAACTTTCAAAATAAAACAAAAAAATCAAATGTGACCTGATAGCTTAATTTTCTTTATATCTGTTCAATTCAAGCATTGCGACAGACTGGCGATCTGTCTGTCGCAATGCAATTGATTGAAACCTAATTAAGTTGATTTCTTTTCCTGATTATCTATCTCTACTGTTAGTGACAGTTGTAGCAAAAGAATAAAAAAATATTTTAATAAAATATTATTGGTTGGCCTTCAATTCAACAGCCTTAATTCTGTTGAATTGCAGGGTTTGGTTCTGGAGACCTTCATGCCTCCTATGGATCCACCAGGATTCTGTTGTGGTTCTGTGTGGGTTGTTATGCTGCTGTGATCTCATTGGCTCAGACTGTGTTGACTGATCAGTGTTGCTGTCCGTGGTGCTGAAGGCTCACCAGAGGGTCACGGAGCATCAACCAATAACTGAAATATCATTTCCAGACACCACAAATTACAGTTTATCGGTTTTTATTATTATTATTATTATTTTTTAAAAGGAGTGGAAGTGGTTCAGCACTTCACAGAAAGTAAAACAACCTAAATTAAAAAATTGACAGAAATGTTTTTAAAAAAGCTATAAAAAACCTCAGACATTGTAAACAGTTTAAATAATGACTGAGCTAATGCTGAAGTGGAGTGTTTCAGAGCTGCTTCACACCCAGCCGGATCCACCGGATCAGGATCCACCAGATGAGGATCCACATGGTGAAATGTGTGTCGTCACAGACAGACACCAATACGTCTGATGGTTGGAGCTCTACTGAACAGTTGTGGTTATGTCATGGTCTCCTCTGAAGGCTCAGTCTCTGCTGCCGTATTGCTGCTGTTACAGTCATGAGACGTTGAGAACAGTCATGTGTTGGACGTGAAAACGGCTGCAGTCGGTGGAATCGGCTCCACCTGGACTCCTTCAGCAGAAAGTGCCTCTAACAGATGTCGTCATCCTGGAATATTTAGGATTGCATTTCATTTACTTATCAAATGAATAAAATGTACACCCCCAACCAGCAGAACCAGAACCAGTGTTCCTATGACCACGGCCTCCATTTCCCCTCAGTACTGGTTATTGCTGGGACAAAGAATCTTTGGTGCTGTATGACCCATGGCCTGGAAACACATCTGGTGAGGGAGGGGCTTGTTACACCTGAGATTAGATCAGCAGCAGCTCCCGTCTGCATCCTGTTTGTTGGTTCCTACCAGATGTCCTCCAGATGGGGTTGGCCTCAGACGGCCTCAGCCTGTTAGACTGGACTGGTCTCCACCAAGTCCACCTCCAGAAAGTCTAAAGGTTTACTGTCCTGAGAGACCTGCTCTTCCTCTTTGTTCTGGCTCTCGCTAGTTCTGAGGCACAGTCCGGACTTGGCCAGGCCCACTAGAGCCAGGCACACGGCGCTGAGCCCCATTCCTGCTGCACATGAGTAAAATGCTGCTCCGTAGTTCTTGGTCACGTCCACCAGCACACCTGGAGGGCAAAGTGGAGTCAGATGTCATGATGCGTTCACACCAAATGGGTTACATGCGTCAAAAATGCATCCGACGCTTCAAGTTTAACGTGTCCACTTTGAATGGTGAGTTCACAACAAACACGTTTGAGCATCAGGCGCAGCTGGTTTACATTCAAAGTCTACATGGAGGCGCATCAGACGAGTCAAATTCGCTCCAGACATTGTTTTCCGTTGCTGGCCTATTTGTCGGACGCATCAAACACTCACAGCGATTCAAATTGCGCCAAGCCAGATGGCTAGACTTTGAATGTAAACCGGACACACCAGTGTGAATCCACCATTAGGATGTACACACTTTTACAAACTGGTCCCTCCAGGAGGTGTTGATGTTTTTTTCAGATAGTTAAATGACTTTTTCAAAAAGCTGCGGTCAAAGCAGCAACATCTTAAAGCTTTATTTTTACCATAACATGGTAAAATAAGTTGATATTGTCATAACTATAACCTTCACCAAAACTGACAGGACTTTAACTTAATATTAAAGAAAAGCTAGAAAAGTGCAAAAGAAAGATTCCATGTTATTCAAGTTAACATCAACTTAGTGCTTGTAGAGATGACTTAAAAATAAAAGCTCAGATTCCTTTAATAGTAACTTCAATTTCCAATTTGAATTTACCTTTTTTCCTCTATTTTTTTCTTTAAAAAAGTCACAAATGAAAATATGAAGAACTAGATTTTACAGTATTTCAATAATTCTGAGTAAAATCTCAGTAACTAAAATCTGAGTAACTAAAAAGAAACAGGATGTTGCATCAGAAGGGGGCTAGTGGGATTGGTCAAAATTCATCTGGGTTACAGTGATTGGTCAGAAAAGAAGGAAATATAGTCAACATTAAAGTGAATGGGAAAAGTTGTGATGACTGTTGAACTTTCTAAGTGTGAGTGAATTAGCATTACTGGTTCCTACTAGAGGGACTGGTCAACAGTGGACGCGCTGGCCTTACCTCCCAGCGGCGGTCCGGCCAGTCCTGCGAAGCTCTGGATGAAGACGTAGACCCCGACACAGGCCGGCATCCGGCCAATGCCCACCACCTCGTCCTCGGCCAGCAGTGGGATGTGGGTGGAGCCCACGGTGCCCATGAAGAAGCCGTAGAGCGCGCAGCAAACCGCCAGGCCCCAGAACTCCCACACCACGGCGAAGGCCAGCAGAACCATCGCCATGACGACCACACAGCCCAGCAGGACGTGGGTCTTCCTGCAGCCCACCCTGTTCATCACCACCCCGATGGAGAAGCGTCCCATGACTTCAGCCACGGCCATCACAGACAGCATGTTGGGGGCCACGGTGGGGGCCACACCCCGGCTCTTGCTCAGCTCAATGATGTAGAGCTGAGGGGCGAAGAAGCCCAGCGTGGCCAGCAGGCCGAACAGACAGTAGAACAGGAAGGCTGCGTCCTTCAGCATAGAGAAGTCCAGCAGCTTGGGGGGGGTCCCGGCCCCGGTCCTGGCTCTGGCCCTGGCCCCTCCCTCCAGGTCCTCCTGGACCAGGCTGGGCGGCAGCGATGCCTCCTCAGCGCTGTCCCTCAGGTCCTGGTCAGAGGAGGACAGGGATGTCACGCCCGAGTCCCCGGAGCCCCTGGACACGGCTGAGCTCAGCGAGGTCTGGGTCTGTTCGTTCTCCAGCTCGTAGGCGCTCTGCTGCTTCAGAGAGGCCGACTCAGAGTCCGATTCGCCGACCTCCCCCACCCGCTCTGGCTCAATGCTGATTGGACGCAGGAGGACGCCGAAGACGACTACAGACGCCTGCATGACGCCAAGGACCACGAGGCAGCAGCGCCACCCGATGGCCTGCTTCAGTCTGCTGAACGCTGTGGAGACGTGGTGATGTCATTAATAAGAGCTGAGGTTTAGCTGAAGTAAAAAATGGGATTGGTGCCTCCATAGCTCCAACAGGGCAGAAAGAGTAAAAACTCACCGGGTGCAAAAGATAATATGGCGAAGGATTCTCCAGAGGAAGCGATGGACGTGACGAGGGCTCGCCGCCTGGAGAAGTACTGGGCTAGGATGGTGACCGTGGGGAGGAAGGAGAGGCAGAAGCCAAACCCTGAAGACAGCAGAAAAGAAACAGGGGACATGACAGCCACTGGCCCGCATGGGAGGAACACTGCATGGCTAGGGGGGGTGGATCAAAGGGTCAAGCTGGCAGGTCACTCCTTTGTCAGAGCTGGTGGCTTGAGGTGAGACAGCTTTGCTACAGCCACTGCTAGAAGACAAAATGCATGTAAAGACAAAAACAGAGACAAGGGGAGAGAGAAGGAGTTGGGACGTTAACTATGTTCCACTGCAAAGGACGACATGGAAAACATGGAGGGAGAGCTAGCAGTGAGGATCGCGGTGAGGATAGCATTGAGGATCACGGTGAGGATCGCGGCAAGGATCGCGGATAGCGGTGAGGATCACGGTGAGGATCGCGATGAGGATAGCAGTGAGGATCGCGGTGAGGATCACGGTGAGGATAGCAGTGAGGATCACGGTGAGGATAGCAGTGAGGATAGCAGTGAGGATCACGGTGAGGATCACGGTGAGGATCGCGCTGAGGATCGCGCTGAGGATCACGGTGAGGATCACGGTGAGGATAGCAGTGAGGATCACAGTGAGGATCACGGTGAGGATCGCGGTGAGGATCACAGCGAGGATCACGGTGAGGGTCGCGGTGAGGATCACAGCGAGGATCACAGCGAGGATCACAGTGAGGATCACTGGCCCTGTGGCCCAAATATCAGAGGTTTCACTTTTAGTTCTTTCTCTTCAGGCATCTCTGTGGGCCACAATAGAAATCTACGGTGGGTAGAAAGACGTAACTGCATCGTCTTTCAGAGGTTATGAACCTCTGGGTCACCAGAAGGTTCTGGAAGGAACGGGCAGGTCCAGTGGAGTTGAAGAAAAAAAATAATTCTATACAGAATTGCAATTCCGAGTCCTGGCAATTCTGAATGGATTCAAAATGCTCAAAAATGCATTTTATGATGCGTTCAACTTGTACACGTTTGCTGCTTCTATTCATACCCGTCATGCATGTCGTTCTGCACATCCACTGGGCCACCGCAGGTGTTTACAATAATTATTTGATGCTTTCTATTTAAGAAAAGGCCAGGCAGCGAGGCTAAGATAAGACTAGCCATTTAAGTTGCAGAATTTGATGCACAAACCTGTTTTTCTTTAAACTGATAAAATTTAGTTTTCTTTAATAGAGTAGTTTTGAATAAATGTTTTCACATAATTTAAACAGAATCTCTAAACTGTTTGGTTTCTGTACAGAAAATAATTTCTGAATGGAATCAAATCACTAGACAGAGAGAGAGAGAGAGAAAGAGGGATAGATATCTATCTATAGATCTATCTATCTATCTATCTATCTATCTATCTTACAAAACGGCCTATCTATCTATCTATCTATCTATCTATCTATCTATCTATCTATCAATAGATAGATAGATAGATAGATAGATAGATAGATAGATAGATAGATAGATAGATAGATAGATAGATAGATAGATA
>CAEGAF010029651.1:0-40382 GCA_903067075.1 Micropoecilia bifurca | reverse complement strand
TTTTGTACTATAAAGTATCTATTTTTTACTTAGCTTAACCAATTCTGATTACTTTTTCTTCAAAATCGCTGGATTTTTGCATTTTCCCATTCAAATGCTCAGAA
Organism: Micropoecilia bifurca; assembly: GCA_903067075.1. Classification (NCBI taxonomy): domain Eukaryota; kingdom Metazoa; phylum Chordata; class Actinopteri; order Cyprinodontiformes; family Poeciliidae; genus Micropoecilia; species Micropoecilia bifurca. Next base: position 40,278 of record CAEGAF010029651.1, on the reverse strand, counting down.
GCGAAGCCGGAGAGGCAGCAGCAGCTCAGCCTCACTTGGGTTACGTCATCGCTCGCTAACTGCCATTATATGACAGCATGTTCGTCCTGTCTGTACGCCGGCAATAAAATGGCTTAAAAACATTTAATATATGGACTTATTTTCCATAATTTCGCTTATGTATATAATGTACAGTGTTTTTTGTCACTAACTGTGTGTGTGTTGTGTTTTGTGTGCGGAGGAGCGATTAGAAACGATGGAGAACAGATTCGAGGGGAGGCAGGCAGTTCTCTAGCCTCATGGCAGGGGGCGCTCATGATCCTAGATATTGTGACTGCACAACTGCAGAGTAAGACACAGTGAGCTAGCCATGGAGCTAGTCACACAGTAAATAAGTAAAGTAAATATGTTTTCTCCTCTCTTCGGACGTCAACATGAAAGACTACATTTCTACACTTTAACAGTTTTCTAAAGTGGATTTTCAATTGAAGCAGGAGATGATAACTAAAGGAAGACCAACGCCGGAGCTGAAAGTTTTATTTAATAGAAAAGACATGCAGAGGATAGACTTGACTTTGGATGAATGGATATTTTTGTGCAGAATTAGGGGTCTATGGATTTCATTGATACGTAAAGGTAAGACAGCAATAAGATTTTTATGTTTAGTTTTGTAATTAAATGTGCGTTTTGTGGGCTACAGTTTGTTTAAATAATTCAGTAAGGTAGAAGCGGTAGCTAATCTACCACAGCAATTATTTATTAATAAAACACTAAGCCTAAAACAAACTACACCAACAAACTAAATGTTCTGTTCTGTGTCCAAAATTCTTGAATGTTTTTTTGTTGTCAGTTGATATAGCAACGAGTCTGCGTAGCTTGGCGAATACAGATCACTTTGCTGTGGATCATAGCACGAAATTAATACCTACATTTTTAGGTTTCACTGAGTTAACGCGGCTATGGATGACATGTAAAAGATTAGTCTTTTTGCCCCCCAGCGTGGTTTGCATGCGCAAAATTTCCGTAGGTCCAATAACATGGATGGTGTCATAAGTCATAAGTCAGAGCCTCACCACTTTCTGAAATGAATAACTTCAATTTTTTGTAATTTGATGGGCATAAGCCAATAAAGTCCCAGCCGGTGTTTTGTATCATATTGTAGCATTTGCATGTTCCACATTGACATCTTGTTTGGGTCCAGAGCCATATTCTCTCTTTGCTTCTGGAATCTTTCTTGTGCCTTTAGGAAGACCAAATCCATAGATAAACTTGTTTTTCAAATGCAATGTATTTTGTGCTGTGACCCATTTCCCAGATTATTCCAGAAAGCCCTTTTGTGTATCTAGACATTAAATCACTCAAGGCTTCAGTTTAGGTATATTATTGAGACATAAAAATATAATCTGTTCTCAGACACTACAATAATGCATCAGTTTATCCAATCTCGTAGTGAAATTCTGTTTTCAATACATAAACCAAAATAGTTATCAGAATATTCTGTGATAGCTTTTGTGGAATAATATGTTCTTTGAAGTCAAAACTCAAAGTTTAAGATAATTTTGTGTCCAACTAGATCTGTTTCCAGTTGCAAGACAAACTACTTGGATTTGCTAACTATAAGTCAGATACAAATTAACTAGAAAATAACTATACTTATTTTAGGGGGGAATGTTGAGAAATATAATTATGTTAATAGTTAAAAGTTATGTTGATTCACATTAAGATGTTTTGCTGAAAAGGAATGTCTGATGCTTTGTCAATCTGACCCAGTACATTTTAAGTTGTTCCAGAACTTCTGGCTAACGTCCCAGACGTGACAGACTGCTTGCGTAAAAGAAGTCGGCCAGAGTCTCTGTTTGGACAGATAAGAATTAACAATTTGACTAAGTTAAATTGTTAGTCAACTATGACCTTTGACTAAGACTAGGACAAAGTGAATAAGTAAGTACATTTTATATAACACCTTTCACAAAGAGCTCCAAGAGTAGCTCTTTGTGAAAGGTGTGAAAGGTGAATAAATAAATAAAAATACAATATTCTGATCTGAATCAAATTCATGTTAGAATAAGAATGTCTGGTTATTTATTTATTTAATTTTTTTTAAGGAGTCCAGACTTTAAAGGCTGGAGGCTCATTTCCACAGCTGAGGTACAGTAGTGCAGAAGGAGCAATTTTCTCAAGCTTTATGTCTGGTCATTGGCAGAATGATTAGATTTTGGTGTGAGTGCCTGAATGCTTGAGTCAGAGTATGTGGCTTTACCAGACAAGTACAATTAGAAAGATCACTTACTGTTGGAATCAGACCAGAGGTAAAAACACATATTCCACTTTCTCTAGGAAAATAAAAAATCTGACTAAAAGGGCTATGCGTGATGAAAGACTCCCACATGGACCAACAGCCCAAGTGATCACTCCAAATTTGGGACAGCAAACCTGGAAGAATTTCCAGAATGACAGGGAAGGCAGTTGCTGGAAATGATGGCACTAATAAATCTGAGCGTTAAGATTATGGAGTCACCAACCAATTCAAAAACCAGAGCTCTTGCATTGTATTGCCCTTGTGTTGTGTTGAAAGCTTAGTAACCCAGTCCACCCATCTTTCTTAGTTTATGTACATGGGTTTTTGAAACTTTGTGGGCTTTAAAACCAAAACTAGACAAAATTATTTAGTCTAATGATTTTAAAAAAGGCATTTGTTAAGAAAAAATGGAAGAAGATTTAGGCAATTATGTGGCCCATAATTTTTTAACCTCCTTCCTGAACTTGTCCATTGTTAAAAAAAGTTAATTTTGAAAATAAACAGGAAGAGTCCAAGATATTTCAGTTTATCAGTCATCTTAAATGATAAAAGTAAGGCTCACACGACATAAATCCACTATTCACCAATGAATATCATAACCTGAAATTGTATAAAATAAGATCTAGGACTGGACTTTTTTGCACATATTTAATACATATTTTATTTCTTATAGCAATCTTCACAGTACATCTCAATGTTTTGCAGTCAGAGCCAGGCCACATTTATATGTGTCCTAAAGCAGACATGGTTTTCAAAGAGACCTTAGTCATGCCAGATTAGACAAATTTTTACACAAATACATGTGGAAGATTCATAATTTTGTATTGTAGGTGGTGGGAGGTGGCAAGATCAAATGTAAACAATGGATTAAACAATCCTGTCAGATGTGACTGCTGTTTAATAATTGCACATTAATACCACTCTTTTTTAATGTTCCAAGCAGAAAACTCCATTGTACATTTGCAACATACATTCTGTTACTAGAAATCTAAATTGGATTTAAACTTGAAGAACCTAGTGAGAGAATGTAGACTATGTGAGGGCAGGAAACAATGATCTATTCCCAAAGATACATGTACACAGATTGATGAGACACTGATGGAAACAATGCAGACAACTACAAGGCCATACATGCAGGGAAGGACAACCACAAATTTCCAAGTTGAAACAGTAAAAACATCATCGCCTGAAATCCTTGGAGCAGAAACTAATAACATTACCTAATAGAAAATCAAAAATCCTAACAAAGGTCAAATAAAAGGTCACATACAGTTTTAGTAAAACTAACAACTATCTGAACTTTTTCATTTTAATTGATAAGTATGCTACAGACATATTCATCTCCTTAAAAAGTAGTCATTTACTTAGTCATTTACATTGTATAGCTTAGTTTTTACCTATTTCTTAGGCAAATGTTGCTGCAGAAGTAGAAGAAGTAAAAAAAAACAGTTGCGTTTGGTGACAAGCTGGAGTGTGACTCATCAGACCGTTTAGGGTAAACCGTAAGGCGACCATCAGTCACTCTACCTGCCAGTATCTCTGTGATGAGATACTGGCTTTTGTTTCTTGTCTGTCTGACCAACAACACTATACCTCACTCATACCCCCCCCCCCCCCCCCCCCCCAACATACACACACTTCTCTCCCCGAGGTGGAGGTGGGCAAGACTTTAATCGCAATGTATTGAACTTAAACGATTAGAGGAGGTAAATGAATAATTAACTGGGAAGAGGAGCGCCGTTTATGATAAGACCCTTGTTGATGGGGAATATGTGAGGTTAATGATTGGGGTCAGGCTGGAGAGCAAATTAAAGAGTTCTCAAGTCTCACAAAGGCGGGTCCCCGGTAGAGGGGAGCCGCCGTGTAAGTGGGAAGCGAGGCGAAGGCGAAGTGAGGCCTGCTGCTTTTTCTCGTGGCTAGTGCTCGACTATATTTAACTTAAGATTCGGAGTGGAAAACGATTAAATGAGGCCCAATATGCACTGGCCTTCGGTCAACTCAATAGATTTACCCTCGAGTAGTCGAAGTGTGCAGTGCTTAAAAAAAATTAAATAAAAATATTGACACCCATGTGACATTTTGTCATGATACAACCACAAACGTCTTGTTACCTTATTGGGGTTTAATGTGACAGAACAATAATATGTAGGAAAATGAGATGCAATTTATTTTAGTTACTTATTTTAAAGTGGGAGAACCTGCTGACTTGACGATTATCGTCAGTGCAGTTCAGATTTTAAGTTTTGGCTTCAGTTGGCCACATGCTACGTAGGAGGCGCAGCGAACACGTTAAAAACTGACAGAAAAAGAAAAAAAGCAAGATGCAGAACAGTATGTGTGACAGAAAGCTGGTGTTACCCAACGACAACTTTCAGCTGGTGAAACACGGTGGTGGCAGCATTATGCTGTAAGTTTGCTTTTCTTTGGCAAGGAAAATCTCTTGGAATTTGAAAACTGGCGTTCCTGGACACTCTGCACTCAGTCTGACAAAACCCGAACTTATCTTAAAAAAAGGGCGGCCAAAAGATTCAGTTTGTAGATGTTCAAATGCAAACCACACTTTTCAGAATCAGAGTTTTTTTCTTTATCTCTTTGTGAAATTAAAAAAACTCCAAAAACATCTATGATCTTCCCACCACTTACTTCACTGTCACAAACTTCTTTGTTTTGGTTTGTTACGTTAATAAAGATAAAGTTTGTGGTTGCAATATGAGAAAAAGTGAAAAAAAAACTATCAAAGGATTTAATACTTTTATGCGCCACTTCAAACTTTCTGATTTCTTACTTTTATTTAGTTCAGTTCAGAAATAGTTTATCTCAGAAGAAAATCAATGTTGTAACTCATACGATCCAGTGAGCAGGTAGCAGTCAGTCTTTCAACAAATTTGAAGATGCCTCTGACTTGAGGATCTTGTTGCTACGGTTGCACATCACAACTATCTGAAGGCACAAAAGTAAGAGCAATAATCTTTCCATCTGCATAGCATCCAAAACTAGAGGAAATACTCGTCCAATGATAATAAATCACCGTCCAATGAGAAAGAAACACCCGAGCTTCTCTGCAACTTGTATTTTTTATTATTGCAACCAACTGGAAGACAATACATCACATAAACATCATCGTAGTTTCTCAGAAAATGGAAAACAAAACAACAAAGAAAAGAAAAACGACATTTATATATTTTTTGCCACGGCATTGGACAACGTTGATATTTACATGTAGTGATGAAGTAGGTCTTGAAATCATTCTTTGGCAACATGATTGCACAATAAGGAGAGAACAGAACACTTACTGAGATAAAAACAAACCAAAAAATAAAATAAAATGAAAATAGGGCCCACACCCGGGTTCACTCCGAATCATTGACAGCTTCGACTTTTGACATCTCGAACCTATGGCTTTCCAAGATTCAGCTCTGCAGAAACAATGGCAGTATTCTAAGGAATTTTGAATGAGAATAATAATAATAATATAAATAACGGATTAAAAACTATAAAAAACAAACAAAAAAGTTGGCAAAAACCGTTCATATCTTTATGAATGGTTTCTGTTTGGCAGGTGTGAAAAATAAAACTCACTCGTCTAGAGCGCTTTTTTCAGGCAGTGGAACGAAATTAATTAGAGGTTTTTCCAGGACGCTAAAAGCCAGATTTCATCTTTACGGCAAACTACAAGGGGAGTCGCACTATTAAAAACAAAAGAAAAAACAAGCGTCTGTTCTGTTAAACCAACTTTTTTATTTTTTTTAATTCGTCAATGCAAGAGTGTGTGTGTGTGTGTGTGTGTGTGCAGCCGAGTGATCATCGACCTCAGACAGAAACGAGACGGATGGATAACAGCCAGACGCTCTGACTGCGTCTCCTAAGCCTTTTTTTTTTCTCCATATGCGCGGAATGGAAAGTCATCGATGCTACAGGTGGCAGAAGGAGCATACCGGTGAATGGGACATGCATTTGTTTTTCCGGCTCGACCTGCTCATAATCGCTGTGTTTAGTCAGCTTTAAAAAAAACATACACACAAAAAAAACCCAAAACACACACACACACACACACACACACACACACACACACACACACACACACACACACACACACACACACACACACACACCTCTTCTGTCTCTGCTAGTCTAAACAACCCCAGCTGACTGTGACGTACTCTTCTTTAATGTTTTACATCATTTCTGATAAAAACAAAACAAAGACTGTTTAAAAATACAAAATGTTGAAAGTGTGCAGGGTAAGTTAATCTTTACTTGGCCTTTCCGTTGTTTTTCTAAACAAATAAATCCAATTTGTTTTTTTGACAATAAAATAAAAGTCGACTATTATCTAAAAACAGGAAGTGCCATATATGGTGTCTGATAGGCCTCGTTAACCGGGACTTGCCAAGCGCACGTGTAGCCGCATGTTGGATACAAACACAATTGAAAGGGTTTCTATGTTGGAAACACTTGGAAATTTTTTTTACTTAAGGGAAGGAATAACCCCAAAATTGAGAAAAGTGATAAAATACAGTTTATGCAGTCAATAGTACCTTGTTGTTTGTGATCATAAAGTGTGTCAGATAAGAAAATGCTCCCTTGTACAACACTTACTGTTCTTTTATATGTCAATACAAAATGCTAAATAGCTTCGGCTGTTTCTCCATGTCTGAGCCAAATGAAGAAGAGAAGTTAACTGTTACTGCAACCCAGTCGTATGAGGGTTTATTACCTTAAAGTTCAGACCTCTCTGGTTAGGCTGACTTCAAACTATACTGAATGTCAAAACCCAGGTGTGAATCCGGGTCGACCCACGCGGCGCAATAAGGCCTTTAGAGAATTTGAATGTTGCGACAAAAGTCGTCCTCGGAATCCCAATTTGTACAGCTACCTGCTAGCTGTTGTGAAATTGAACCACAACAAAAGCAGGTACTGAATGTGTGCATGGCTTGCTAACATAAAGTTAGCTAATCTAAGGACAACAGATTAACAACACTGGTCAGAACTAGAGGAGAAATCTGAATCTGAATTACTGCTAATGTTTTTGTCACAATTGTGATTAATTACAGGCCCACCCATCTTGAAATTGCTTTAAAGTCCTGCTCTGGGGTGCCGGTTTGTTAGGTCTCTAAGCTCCAGTTTTCGGACAGCATATCTCTCGACTTCCTCCTCACTGGATGATTAACCCTTCCAAACCAAATGTAGCATCTACAATCCTATCAAATTTGCAGAACTGTAATTCTGTCACACTATCGGAAGAATTCCAACGGTTTCTGAAAGGGGAGATGTTGCACTTTCCGGCCAATATCGGGTAATTACGGTAATTTCATCCCCGCTGTAGCAGGGAGTGAAAATAGACGGTAAATTGCAAAAATAACTCGCTAGATACTGAAAGTTCCAGTTGTTATGGATAAATGGGCAAATATATTTACTCACAGGACATTTAAAGAACTGTGTAAAATAGGCATTAAAATAGGCAAAAATATCCAGGCGGACATTTGAAACGTAGGCCTTATGGGGTTAATAATACAATTTTTCAATTAATGACCTCAAGCTGGACACTTTGCAATCACTACCCTCATCTTTGGTGCCTTTGTATTTCGCACTGATGCCTGTGTTTGGCATCGCTCTTCGGGAACGTTTGGCTGCATCGTCACTTTGCAGAATCTTTACACATTCCTTGATTTTGTTAAGAAAAACATTAAGAAAATAAAAATAATAATATATGCCCTTTAAAGTTTCCTACCATGTTTTGTCCTCTACAATGGAGGCAAATCTCTCCTTAAAGAATTTAAAATACTGTATTTAACTTAGAAAACAACTTTTCTTCCTCTTCGTCTCCTACAAGGTAGCCATTATTTTCCCGTTTAGAAGGGGGGGGAGAAATATGAGATTTATTCAGGACACCTACATGCCCAACTGATTCATACATTTACACTGAACAATGTCAATGGAAAGTAAGGACACATGTACATCTACACGCTGGAAAAGAGAGAAAAAAAATCCCCCCATCCCCCAAACAAAAAAACCCCAAAACAATACTGTTATAAATAAATATAGGTGGCGCTCTGTTGTGTAAATAGAGCGACTGACGGCAGGCAGGGAGGCAGGCACAACGTTAAAGGGTGTGTGTGTTCTCAGACACACTGGCTCACACACTCCACAGACGAGATCTGCAGTGACACAGCGGGGGCCGGGGGGATGTGGGGATAACACTGAACACCTACAAGAAAAATCTACAAAAAAAACACAAACCAAACAAACAAAAAAAGAAAGACAGTCAGGTAGAGGAAGACAGAAGCCCACCCTCCCCAAAAAGAGGTGATGGTACCCGAAGCTCAGAGGTGGCACCCCGTGGGGAAGGGGGTGCAAAGGGGGTTTTCTAAGTGTTCCTGCCTGAAGACGTGTCATTGAAAAGCCCACTCCGACAAATCAAAAACTAAAACGCTGAAAAGAAACAAGACCAACGTGTAGGCAGAAGTAGAGGGAAGCCCACCCTACACCCCCTCATCCCGCCGCCCCTCAAAAAAGGCGCTCCTGCTGGCCCTGAAAGCCGAAGCCTAGAGGTTTCACCACCCTCCCCTCAACGGGGGTGGAGGTCTCTGATCTACGTTCCTGCCTGAAGACATGCGCACTCCAAAAAAAACAAAACAAAAACAAAAAAAACCCCCTGATAAAATAAAACAGAAAACTCCATAATAATCACAGGTATAAGAATTGGCGGGAAAAAAAAAATCTTTTTTTTTTCCTTTCCTCTAGGATCAAGGTTTATATGAAAATAAGTCATGCTTCATGCTAAATACATCGTTTATCTTACATGAATCTTTGAATAAAAAAGATTTTGCTTCTCATCTTATTTACAAGCACCCATGCAATATAACTGAGAAAGTCCTGCAGGTCAAATTGCTTCAATTAAGAAAAAGGGAAAAAAAAATAAAATATTTTCTAACCTTTGTACAGAGTTGCCCGCGTGGGACAAATTGCTTATATCTTTATGAAGGTAGAGTGAGAGGGTTTAGAGACGGGGACACGACGGACAGGAGAGGCCCGAGGCCAGCTGGTCGGACTTGGAAAGTTGGTGTTGTCGGCTGGACAGGAAGTTGTGGCAGCTACTGGGTATAACTATGATCTCTGAACGGAGGTACTGAGCAGGTTTCAGGGACGACGTCTACGTGATGCAACAAGAACAACAAAATGAAGGAGATATTGCCTCAGACCCGGCTTGCTATCTGTCTCTATTGTGATAAACATGACCGTTTTTTTTTCTATTTTTTTTTTTTTATTTTAAGATATTTTATTCTTAAATACTATGAGTGCTCTCGAAATAAACCATGTTTTTTTTCTCCATGTAAGTGGCATAAAATAATTTTAAGTGCATTGAATATACATCACATTGGGTTTTACTTTGACACTTGAGGTCACTCCTCTCTTTAGCTCTTTACTACGATGCCTTCTCCGTTTTTCTTTCCTTCTTTCTTTTCCTTCTTCTCCGTCGGCTGTCGCATCGGCTACATGAAGCAACCTGGTCGCGTATCTTTGGCACAGTCTCACGTTTGTGCTCGTGGGTGTAGGAGAGCGATGCCCCTCCAGAAGAGGTGGGTCTCCGCCGCGTTTGCTGGCATCGCTGAGAGATTGCTACAGATTCAATGTGGGAAAAAAAACCAAATCAAAACCCAAAGCAAACAATAAAAAGAACCAAAACCAGGAAAGGACAAACAGCCATCCTCCGCTCGCTGTGCGGCGTACTCCCTCTGCTCGCCCCGAATTAGTGACAAAACATGCTTTTTTTATGGCTTTCATCCCCTTTTTAAAACAACAAAAAACCCAACATAGACACATGAAAGATACCCATTGATGTTAGTGTTGCTGAACATGTAGGAAAACATTGATTTTTGATATTGCCACAAATAAGTAGGATTCACCTAATGCCCTGCAGATAGATAGAGGGAGATGACGAGTGTCTGTCGAGACTAATGCTGTAGTAACGTTACCTGTTGACCTATTTGTGTACGTGTGTGTGTGTTTCTGGTGTGTGTTGGCTGTGCGTGCTTGGAGGTGTCTGAATACGTATGTTTGTTTTTTTCCTTTTAGTTTCTTAAGGTCTCTTTCTGCTCCTTCTGGCCCTTGGCGGCACGGTTTGTGATGTTGTTGAGGCAGGCTCTGACGCCGGCCAGGTGGAGCAGCGAACCCGCCGCCTCCTTCATCTCCTCGTCGTCGCTCTCCGGCGGCTTCTCCGGCGCGCGCCGCTTCTTCAGCGGCAGCGTGTCGCTAATGCCCCTCGCTCGGCTTTTGGTCCAGGGCAGGCTGCTGCCTGGCAGAGTCCCGGCTCCGGCCGCCGAGCTGCGTCTTTGTCCGCGTGGGGGCTGCTGGGAAACGTAGGCGGCAGCGGCGGCGGCTGTGGCTATGTGAGAGTCCAGCGGGATCTCCCGGGGCTCCGGCTTGACATCCGACTGGATCTCCACGGCAATGATGTCGTCGTCTTCCAGCGCGGAGGAAGGGTTGGTGATGTCGGAGGGGGACAGGCTGCTGGGGGACTTGGCGGTGCTGTAGGTGTGGTCGTCCTGGAGATCCTCGCCGCAGAGGGTGGGGGAGTAGCGGGAAGGGCTGTCCTTTCCCCGGCTAAGGTAATCTCCCAGGGATGATCTGGACATGGAACAGGGGAGGATAATGTTACTTCTTTGGTCAGGAAATGAAAATCAAGATCATCAAGTTGTATAGCACATGTCGGGAACAGCTGATAGAAGGCTGACTTTGTAATTATCTTTAAGAGGTTATGGATGTTCAGGTCTGAGTCCATCACTACATCCACATTCTCATAGTGTGGAGCCATGTTCTACTGAAACTGCTGGGAAGTAGAACAACGGTAGGAGGTAATCTTTCACTCCTCTAGGCCTGAGGTGAACATCTCTCAAGTCCGATAAAAACCCTGTATAGCTGAAAATAAAATAAAAAAGTCAGCCTTTCCCTTTTAAGGTCGGCAGTCATCAGACTGTCACCCATGCATATTTCAGATGACACTGAGCCTTCTGAGCGGCTTTAAACCTGGGGAACCTGCTCGGCACAAAGGTGCAGCATCAGAACATGTCGATTTAACACTGAAGGTATAGCATTCAAACCCTGTTCAACATTTTCCATTTTCTCATAATACAACTATAAACCTTTTTGCATTCTAGGGGAATTTTTTTTTGATCGATCACAAAGTGTTTTTTGTGTGAAGTGCGATAAGAAGGATACAGCAATTTGGACAATATATTTGTAGCAAACTGCCCTTTACTTTGACAAATAAAACCCAATGCCTTCAGGAGGAACGAAGCAGACCTTTAACCAATGATACGACTGCAAACCAAGAAGCTTCAATCAAAGAAGCTCTTTGGTTTGCAGATGGTAACAATTGTTTGTTACCATTGATAACAAGTTAAAAAGTTATCAATGGTAACTTGGGAGGAGCGTAAAGCATTCTGGGTAAATACAACCAAAACAAATGTCTAGTCTTACACTAGTGAGAGAAATGGCTCATGGCTTGTTAACCAATGACAAAAGAGAAACCCAACAACCGCTAAATCTTCGCAAAGAAGGAAGTTGCGCTCATGTCTTCTTCTGAGGTTCTCATATAGTTTCCCTCAGTGGTTCTTGGTGCAGTACCACCACAGGTTGTTTGACACGGTGCAGTGTGAAAGAGAACCAGAACAGCTGAATGCTACAATATTGGACTCTAGTTGAGCAGAGTACACCAAACTATCAAGTGTGAAAATCCCCTTTGAGTTATCAAAGTGAAAGAGGCTGAATGCAAATGGAGACTTGACTTTAGTTATTTAAAGGGACAGTATGATGCGTTTTCCTGATATCATTTTGTAGCACAAGCAAGTAAATATCTACCTCCAGTTGTTAAAAAACTGCTGTATACATCAAACATGACGAAAAGAAATGTGATTACATGATTTAACAACTGGAAAATTGGGTCTTTGTCTCTTTAAGAAACTCCTGCTCTTTCTGAAACTCCGCCTTCAGGAAGTCATCATAACATGGCTCCTCTATTAACCCTTTAACATTTCTACCAGAGTTTCACTGAGATGAGCTCCTACAATGAACTCAGCAGATGTGCGGTTCTACCAAGTGTTTGCTAATTGCTGGTGGCTAGTCTGAAGGAGCTGAGTGCATTTTACACAGCTCAATGGTTGCCACGGGAGATTCAAGGGTATCTCAAGCATGCGTGAAAGAATCAAAGCAACACTCCAGGTGTGTTTTTGATGAGAGAATAACATGATAACATGATGAGAAGCTAAAACAAAAGTCAATTTTACATGATACTGCACCTTTAAACATGTCACAATTAAAAACTGATTTATATTGATCTATTACAAACTGATCAATTTCTGAAAAGTTCAAAGGACGCTCATACTTTTAAGGCCCTGAGCATCATACTATTGAACATATTTTGCTGTAATAGTGAAAGAATTGTGTTGTGTACAGCACTAAAGGAGATGGAGGGAGGTGAGGCGAGGGGTATCCTGCAAAGCCATAAATCAGTAGCAGCTTCAGGAGCGTGCCTCGTCCCGCAGACATCCTCTCCTTCAGAATGAGAGAGTTAGCATATTAATATCTTATAAGCAAAACACGCGCCCCTCGCAGTGATCAAATATTCACTGCATACCTCCAGTGAGCCCTCGGCTATGTTTAATTCATTACGCCGCGCCGACCATTATACTCTTATGCTCTGGTGATGGATGTGCGTGTCCGTGCATGCCGCATATGTTCTTCGGATCAAAAAGCCTTTCCCTCTAATAAACCTGTTTGTGTGTGTTTTTGAGGAAAGGAGCGCATTACATAAACACACCTGGATCAAATGTTTAGAGCAACAGGGGAAGCGTGTGAAAGCCTGACTTTTGGAGACAATAAAGATGTAATTATGTAAACTACGAGTGGAAATTTTTCTTTTTTTCTTCTTCTTTTGCGGGTGTAGGTGGATCCGTTTGCGCAGGGAAATCCCATTAATTATACGTCTGAGGGCAAAGTTTACCCACCTTATAGCCGAGGTTCTGCTCCCCACGGGGCTTACGGGCAGGGGTCTGATGACGGGGAAGAGGGCCTGGCTCCTGACGCGAGCGCCGTTCTGGATCACGCTGCGGGGAACTGAAAGAGAGAACAATTTATAAACACTTAAGAAAAAAAAGAAAAGGACATCAATACAGATCCTTCCTGCTACCTGTAGCCCTCAAATCAGTTTATGAAGGAGGGAGGGATAAAAATAGAGGAACCGTCTCGAAAATATTTGATCGGGCCTCGATGAGAATTCAGCGGCCGTCCGAGGAGGCCGATGGGGCGATATTGATGAGCAAGGCGAGCTTAAATTGAGCGGGAAAGCGTCATAAATGAGTTAGGGCCGCTTTCATTCATTCGATTAGCAACGACCGCCGGACTCAGCTAAATGCAGCCCATCTGACGCCGTGTGGGGGAAATCGGCGGTAGCAGCACTTCAAACTGGACTTGAAGTACTCCTGTTTGGCTCATGAGATGGGAATTTGGGCAGTATTTACCCTACAAACAAACCTGTAGGTCGACATCTCCACTCAATAAACCTCATGAGTCAGAAACCAGCATAAAAAAAGACAATGTCCACGATAACCCACACCGTAAACTGTTTTTTCAAGTAGCTAGGCCCATAGTAAAACCTATTTAGAGTTACTCACTTTCCAAAAATAAACTATAAAAAGCAGCTGATGCTCAGTAAATAAATGTGGTCCCAGCATTTTTGCTTAAAGCTTCTTCAATGACAGTTTATCACAAGGTAGTTGTTAAAAATTCAATTTTGAAGAAATTGTAAGACAGACTGAATGAAATATGCGACCAAAAGAACTCTAAATATGCAGGATGATTAGAGAATCTTCATATGGGCAGGCGACAAAAGCGAGCCAATGGTAAAAACAAACGTCTTCTAGCCAATTAGTGATACATTTTTACTCACCAGTGATAGCTAGCTAGTTTTTATACCTTAGTTAGTCTTATATTTCTAATATACCTTTGCTAACTATGTATAGAGCTAGCATAGTTAGCAAAGGTAGTATACCTTCTCCAGCTAGCTAGCAAAGGTATATTAAAAGAAGTTAGCGACAGGCTGGTTACCAATTGGCAACCTTTGCTTGCCTTATACCTCTAACACACCTTTGCAATCTAGCTTGCTGGTTAGCAAAGTTATATTAGTCCTGCAAGAAGGTATAAAGTCACGCAAAAAAAAAGCTACTTACAAGATTCAATAGTCCTGCAATTACAAAATTCAAGACCTGTGATTTGTGCATCTAAGGCCAATTACCTTTTTTAAAAATTAATTTAAAACTTTTTAAAGATATGTGGATACCGTGTATGGAAGCTTATTGTCTAAAAATTCAGGCGTTATGGAAGCAAGTTGAAGCAGGTCTGGTGACTGGCTTTGAGTTATTTTCAGATTATAAAAATGTGAGTTCTAATGTTGTTCCAATGATGTCAGAGACACGAACCATTTGAATATTGGTGCTATAAGTTCCGAAATAATTATTCACCCAAACAAAAAAATAAAAAAATAGGAAGTGTAAGAGACTGCACAGCAAGGACAAATTTTATAACAAGAAAAATAACTCTATACAGACATTAAAGACAACATGCTCTGCGTAAAAGAATGTGCAAATTTAAAACAGTAAAAGAATAAATTAAAGACAGAAACATGTACAAGATGTTTATTCATTTTTTAACACTTGGTCAGTCCAACTTGTATTTGTTAATTTTTGCAGTGCACCGAACAAGTTGCCTATTAATGACCTGCTTAAGCCGGGCTAAACGACATCATTTCCTTTTCCCTCCATCGGCCGTACTTAACTCAAAGGTGATCTACTGGTAACAATTTGGAGATGCAGGCGTTTGCGCTAATTATGTCCTTAGATTGCGGTAAATGTCAAAGTAAGGAGCAGGAAATGTTAGAAGGATTGTAGATGGCTCCCAGTGGAACTGGGGTTCAATTACTACACCAGTTACATCCATTAAGACTCTTGGAACACGATTCTGACTGGTCTAAGCTGACTGAATAAGTGCAACTTGTTTCAAGTGTGAGGATGTGGACTCAGACATTTTCAAAGAAAATGATATCTCAATGAGAAGTCCGCCCAAAGGACATTGAATAGTTGAAATAATTCATGCCATGCGACAAGAACATTACAAAGATTGATTTAAAGTCAATTGCCTTGGCAACAGATCAACTTTGATGAGATTCCATGTTTTTGGTGAAGAAATACAACCCCTACCATGATGTTCAGAAGAAGTCATCTTGGACTTCTTTTGACTTACTAATATCCACTTTTCATACAGGCAAGATATGAGGACTACTACGCTGCAGATTTCTGCACTGTTTCCATGGAACTTCTGGGTTGCTGTTCTTGACAGATTGTTGGAAGTGAAAGATGAGAGAGAAAAAAAACAAATCGGCATAAAATTCTTAGCCCACACTCACCTCTCTCCCAATTGTGCACTGCAACCCAGCTGGCTAAAAAAAGCATATTTGTCCTTCTTTTGCTTTTTAAAGGAAGACAAAATAGTGTCATTTTATTTTAAAAAAAATAATGCAAAGGAATATTGTTGCTTTTGCCTTAAATAACAGACAAAAGTATTTACACTTTAGAAAAAAGTTTAGAAATCCCAAATGCTAAATTTATGATTGACGTCATAAGGAGAACTTTCTAAAAGTATTTAAACTTTTAGAAAAAACATTTAGATACCATATAAACTGTAAAAAGTTTGGTATTTTACTTAAAAGTTTCCATAAGAATATAACTTTGAACAACTCTCATGTCACACTCTACTATATTTGAAGAAAGCTTAATAGATACTGCCCAACTCTTCCTGGCCTACATGCTTCCCATACTGAGGCATTTTGTGAATATTTCTCAAAGTAAGTGCTTTAGAGAAAACACCAGCCTATTTTCAAATTTTGCTCTAGAAACATGGAGTTTAAGACCTGCACTTCACGTAAAAGTAAAATAATCCGAGCATTTATTTTCCGCCTATAAAGCCAGGCTTTACTGTAACCCTGTTGTGTGTTGTGAGACTGACAAAACAAAAAGACCGCATTTAAAGCTTGAATACTCGATGCCTGTAAGCTAAATGTGTTTAAATATAAATCTAAAGTCAGAACTGAGCGAAACATTAACAAGCTGCAAATAAAACAAAGCAATTTCTGGATTCTCCTCCAAGGCTGTGCCGTCTAAAGGCCGCCGTCCTGCTTCTGCAAAGGACCGAACCGGGAAGCTTCCCGAAGGTCAGAAGTAGAAGAAAAGATCTGAGCCCAAAGCTCTTATTATTCAACGCAGACTGCTCACCACGAGCCGTCCCAGTTCACTAAAACAGCTGTCATCTCTGGGGTCAGCTCGTGTTTTGCAAATGATGACCCGCTGTTTGCCTTTTGTCTGCTACAGACGCATTTGTTGAGGTGCAAATGCCAGCGAACATGTAGCGCAGCACAAACACGCTGCAGCTGAAGCCTGTATCCCCCCACCACCACCCCAATGTTAAATCTGAGCCCAAATGCTAAATTTATGATTGATGTCATGAAGAGAAATTTAATTCGCCCCAGGAGCCGCAAGCTCATTAAAATATACAAGTTCTCACGGCGAGGCCCCCCCAGAAAACAGCCTGGTGTATTTGGCTCGTGTTGTAGCTCACACGAGTCGCACAACCAGATGAAATATGATGGGAGTTGCTGGTGCTTTTGTCGTTGGAAGTGTGTTTTTCAGCTTCTCCCCCGGCCCGCTGTGTCCACAGTAATCTCATTGACTGCTGTTAGCATGGCCGTGCCCCTGATATCGCCAGCGCTGCTCTCCATAACCTTATAAGTAAGTCCCTGCACAGAGTCTCTTTTGTAATCTTGATCACTTGCTGCATGGTTCTCTGTGTGTGTGTTTTAGTTTTTCTCACCTTGTAAGGTCCATTTTTCTAGCCAATACTGCATTATGAGGACTCATCATAAAGCCCAAAAATCAGACCACATAAGAAGATGTGCTGTCTTTGTGTAATTAGGTTTAGGACTAAAGTGTGAGTTGAGTTTAGGTAAGGTTTAGGGTTAAGCATGTACTGGTAATGGTTAGGGTAAGGGTTAGGCTATAGAAATGACTAAAAAATAAATGGAAGTCAATGCTAAGTCCTTGTGAAAATAGAAAGATGTAATATGAGTGTGTGGGCAGCGCATTAGGTCTTCCCGGGTTGACGTGCAAACGTTCCCTCCTTTCCCACCCGTTCGCTCCAATCGGGCTTTGCGTTTCTATAGCAACATGCCACAGAGTGGAGGATCAGGCATCAGAAGGGAAAGTGATAGAAAGAAGCAGGGGGGCCGAGAGGAACTACCAGGCTGTGTTTGACACAGTGACGGCGAACCAACCCGAGGACTGTTTCGCTTCAACATGCAGAGAAATCCAGCGCTGTTCCAGACACACAGATCCAGAGTCCTCTGTGCCTCTAAATCTGAGAGAAATACAAAAACGCACTAAGAATTTACGAATTTACCTCTGAGCTGTATTCAAATCCAGATGGAGGGATGGATATAAATATAGCTAATGGATGAATGGATGGAGGATAGACTTCTAGATGGATGAATGACTACTGGATAGACTACAAGATGGATGGATGGATGGATGGATGGATGGATAGATGGATGGATGGATGGATGGACAGACAACTAATGAAGGAACTTGGGTGGATGGATGGACAGCTAGTGAATGGACTTAGAGATGGCTGAATGGGTAGATGTCTAAAGGATGGATTTCTAGATGGATGCTTTTCATCCATCTAGAAGTCATTGGCATTGGCCTATGTACCTATAAGCCAATGCATTGACCTATAGATTCATCGATGGATGGGTAGTTGACGAATGAACAGAGATACATGGATGGACAGATAGATGGGAAGATGATGAATACACAGCCTAACAGATGGATGGATTAATGGACGGATGGATACTTAGTGAATCGGCTTGAGGAGGAAACACCACTACACTTCCATACTTTATTTTCTAAAAGACTTCCAGACGGCGCAGGAACCATGGACACAAACACACCCGCAAACACGTGGCTGCCAAGTCCAAGCGTGGGCAACTCTTCCCCTTCTTCCTCTCTCTATATTCGTATTTGCACTTGCTCATAAACCCTGTTTGTCCATCTAATTCCACCCTCTTGTTGATATTTCCCCCCTCCATAGCCCCCAGCCAACCACCCTCTGTATTGATCTGGCTGCCATTCTGTGTACACTGGTGACTCATATCTCCTGCTGAGCATGTATGCCGTCTCTGCAGGTGAAAAGCCTGGGACATATGCTGCGGAGATGAGGCGACAAAACCACACCGACACCGAGCGGTTCGCTCTTAAAAGCCTCAAGCCGTTCAACTGTAAAAAATTCCTTTTGATGGTAAGAGAACACACTGTTTGCATCTGAGGCATTTTCCTAGAAAGAATGTCTGCTTTTTTCCCTCCCCCTTAAGCATGGTCAGCTGCCCTCTCTTCTGTCTGCTTCCTGCGTCTTCTCCCTGCCTCCCTCCTGTCTCCTTCTAAATGAGTTCCACATGGCCCTCCGGGCTGCACAGTCTCGCCTCGTCCGGCAGAGGAGCGCTCGCTCAGTTCTTGCTCTCACAGCTCCACGGGTTCACAGGTCACTCCCAGCAGACCTTGAGATTGCAACCGTTTGAAGGCGGCCTCTCGCTCAGTCAAAACAGGCACTCGCCCTCCGCTCCCCTCCCTGTCCGTTTGTCCGCCTGGCTGCTGTGTGTTAAACCGAGAGCAAAGTCTGAGGGCAGGATGCATGCTAATGCTGTCTGACTGACTGAATGACAACCTGGATTGCTGGTGGGATGAAGTTGCTGGCAGTTTAACTGGACGACTAACCGGCTTGTCTATCTGACACTCGGGCGGAGAGTTTAAGAGCTTGTCTGACTGACATGTGCTGGAACTTGTAGAGGGCAGACAAAAGGAAAGTAGCGCTTGATTTCAGTAATATAAAACGGCTTTGTAAACAAGTCTCTTCTTTTCTGTCAGAAACAAGCATAAAGTTAACCAACGGAGATACTCAGGTAAAACCAGTTTCGTTTTGATCAACGTTGGAAATAGGACTCCTAGGAAACATCTGAGTTGCTACTAAAAAGGTTTCTGTAGGTTTCACCCATTCAAATTTAAGACATTTTAAAGGGGCAGTATTATACATCATCAAGGTATATGGTGGCATTTTATAGCACAATCAAGTAACTATGTTACCTTCGGGAGAAGTAGCTCATATAACGAGCTCAGCAGATGCAGTTCCACCAGGTGTTTGCTAACATGAATTCCGTTCAAGATCTATGTCACCACAGAAATGTACAAACATCGTCCAGGCAATTGGCAATAACTTTGGACTTACCCAAGAAGGACGCAAAAAGCTATATTGCTAATAAGAGTATGTTAGCAGCTAGTATGGGTTTGCTTCTACTGTCTCACAAACAATGAATCAGGCAAACAATGAATATGTTTTGCTTGATAGAAAAGTCAGGCAAGAAAAAAAACACAGTGAATATTCAAGAGTAAATAGTGCTGTAAAGGAAAAATTTAAGACCTGGAAATTACACATTTAAAGCCAAATTATTATTCTTTATTGATTAATTAAATACATTATGGTATTAGTTTAAGATACCCGAATTCAGGAATTTTAAGGATGCGTCGCTCCCATTTCGGTGAAAGCAATGACATCAACAATAGCACTCCCATCCAGAAGGAGGGGCCAAACACCACAGTTACAGAACACCCCGAGAGTTTGATACTGATCAGCAGAGAAACCGGTGAAACTTATTAAGAAACATAATGAGTTGAAATCACTGTTTAGACCATTTGGATAATTAATCTCTCAGGAGATAAAACTGTGAGTCCCTTTGTGGCCGGTAGTCACAACAAAGATGGATAGCAGGTAGATTTGGTATATGAAGTGTAAAGCTAACCAACCAATAGGAAGAGGGTGAAGCCTTAAGACTCCGCCCATTCTCATTTGCATAATGAGGCAGAAATTTATAGGTAAAATAAAAATAGGAGACAGCATGGACATAAAGTAGAGTGGAGGGAGAAAAATCAATATAAAAAGTTAAATAAAAAATAGAACTATATATGAATAAATAGAAACATTTTAAAAACAGTCAAATTTACATTACGACTTAGTTGTTATAACTAAACTGAAACAATAAAAATGAAGTCTACTAAATTAGAAACATGAGATATACTCTCCTTTTATAAATTACTTTGTTCATTTTAAGTATATTGATTCATTTACTGGACCATTTATATATTTCTGCTTTATTTGAAATTGTATAATCGCTCCGAGTCTGTCATCTATAGCTTTAAATCCAAACTTAAAATCACTACATATTTTGTAAACTGCATTGACATTGTAATTAAGGGAGTCAGAGTAAAGGGGTGACTACAGGCAAATACAAGTCACACTGCAGATTTTTGCATGAAAGCAAACTTTTGCCTACACTGTATACCTTTTGAGGTTCTTTGAACTGGCCTGTCATATAAAATCCCAGTAAAACACACATTTGTCGTGGTAATGTGAGAAAGTATGAATAAAGTTGAATGGATATTAATACTTTAGCAAGGGACTGTAGGTTTTAATATGACATCAGTATTCTTAATTAACATAAGGAAATATATTACCTGAGCTGCTCAAGGTGAACGTGAAAGGATCTGCTTCATATTATAAAGAGATTAATTTAATACTGCTCTGAATTTAAATGAAAAGCACATTGATTTTGAAGGTGAATAAAATTAAATAACGGGTACAAAAAAAAGTAAAAATGTTGTGGCGAATGGAAAAAAAAAGGTTCTATCATGCTTTATGTGTTTATTACCTTACTACAGAGAAAATCAACTACAAAAAAACTAACTTTTTACACTGTTAGTATCAGGAAATTATTAGTAGATTATTTCAGAAAACTCACTTATATTGCTGTTACAGAACCAGTTTTGCCATTTTAATCTTTAGTATGTCACTTACTTTCTATTTAAAGAGACAGTATTATATGTTTTCCATTCACACAGTGTAATTCCAAAACTATGTTACCTTCAGTTGTTAGAAATATATGCTGTTTCAAACATCAAAGAAGTATTACTTTGTAATTTATCTCCTTCAAATCAGGCCTCTGTCTCTTTAAGAAACTCCTCTTTCTGAAACTCTGCCTTTGAGAAGTTGTCACAACATGGCTCCTAAATTAACCCTTTAAAAAGTTTTTTTTTAACAACTTTTCACTGAGATTAAGCTCTTAAAATGAGCTCAGCAGATACACAGTTAAGTTTGCTAATTGCTGGTGGTTAGTCTGAAGGAGCTGAGTGGGGGAGTCAGCCTTGACAGCTTGGAAACTGTAGCTTGGAGGAGGAACTGCGACCTCGAAGGCGGAGCTAGGTCCACCAACGCGTTTTGCACAGCTGAATATAGTTACTATGGGAGATAAAAGGATTTCTCAAACTTGCATGAAAGAATCACAGCAACACTCCACGTATGCTTTTTAATGTGGAAATAATAATATAACTTGATGTTAAGGTAAAAAAAACGAACTTTACATAATTCTGCCCTTTTAACGTGTGTTTTATTCTTTTGACCCTGTGATTGGGTAACTTGGGGGATAAGAGAGGTAATCTGTCAGAATGGGGCCTCATCTTCCAGAGACTGTCGCTGTGTTCTTACTGCTGCTGTCTTGGTGACAGGGACAGACAGACTTCAGGCCAGATCAGCTCAGAGCAGAGCAGCTCTGAAAGCTCTGGGAATGGGAGATGGAAGTAATAAGTGAGGCCACTAACCGCCGTTCCCCACACCCTCCGACCACCACCTTCCTCCTACCCTCTGCTTGTCGTTGCCTCTGGCTGTCTGTCACAACTTCCTTTCTCCCTGCTGCCTCTGAACATCACACCTGACCATTCCTGCACTCTTTCCTTTAAAAAAAAGGGAAAAAAAGACACATTTCCTGTCCTTTCCTGCACTCCGAGTCAACCCTCGCTTGCCTCCCTTTCTGTCCATCCGTCCGCGTTGAGTCATCACTCAGACTAGAGGAGTCCAGGTTCTCAGGCGCTTCCCCCCCCTCTCCTCTCTTCTCTCCGACTCCGGCTCCTTGACCATTACTACTCCATTATTAGCGGCGATGGAGGGCTCGCCTCAGACGCCTAATGTATCCATTTCCCCCTCCATTTAGGGCTCGGCGGCCCAGCGAGCTCCCGGAGTGCTCCCTGATTGGGATTGAATGTCCATTTTAACTGCCGTCCAGCCACCGCAGGAGGAGGCGGAGGAGGAGAGGAATAATGGAAAATACAGGGAAAAGGAAGTGAGAGTGGACATATGTTACGCTAAATGAGGGGAGAGGGCGGTGGAAAAGGGGGTCTCCGGTTTCTTTCTTCCTTATTGTCTCATTCTTTTTTTTTTTAAATAATAAAAAAAAACAACTCTGAAATATGTTTCTGTAGACAGAAATAAAAAGCATTCCTCCTCTGGCTGCAGGCCAAGAGTCAGATCTCAGAGCTTGGTATTCTCAAGGTGCGCCTCTAAAAAAGAAGGGATTTGGAACTGAGATGATTGGAGTTGGCACATCCGTGGAAGGTGGAGTGGGGAAGAAGGGAGAAAGAGAGCGAGGGAGTGAAAAAGACAAAAGAAAGAGAGCGAGAGGGAGAGATCACACACACAAACAAGAACGGGACTTGCGGAGGTGAGACCGTACCTTGTAGAAGAACTCCTCCATTCTTTCTGAAGAGGGGGCTCCCCGACCACAATGGAGGACTGGAGAGGAAGGAGAAGGAAAGAGGAAGAGAGAGAGACAGAGAGAGAGAGAGAACTGGTCAATCATTTGATCTCGTGGCAGCAGCCAGACGAGCCCAGCCGGCTTCATCGCGAGGCAGGAATTTGAGTCCATAAGCCAATGCTTCTGATTATAGTGATTAGAATCCCGGGTGTCCCACTGTTGCCATTATTCCCTGTGATTACCTCAGAGAATTACAGCCTCCACGCTGCAGTCCACGGGGGTAATTTCTCATGACAGCCTACCCCCTCCTCCCCAATCCCTTCCAACCGCCTGCCGCCGGTACGTTCGCACGCAGCTGGCCCTCGGCGGCGCGTGTGCATTTAACGGCATGGCTAATACGGACGATGAGGTTCCGGGGTGACGCATTTTGAAGCGAGCGCGGAAAAACTAATCTGTTATCTGTTGGCAATGAGGTAAGCCAGAGTTATAAGGATTTACATCAAAATCATACAAACAGATTAAGACCCTTTCAATCTACAATAAGAGGTAAAGGTGTCTTCAGGATGTTTGGAGCAAAGAGGAAAGCAGAATTACCCTTCCCCAATCTGTTGTTGCAAACACCAGACAGTCACCTGTCTCATTGACAGGATAGCCATTGTGTTGATACTAAACCTGCATCATCTGTCACTTTATTGTGGTAGTGCTTTTCTAAAATGCCATTCGTTAAAAGGGCAGTATTATGTATTTTCCAGGCACATGTTGCCATTACATGGCACAAATCAAGTAAGTTACCTTCAGTTGTTATAAAAATACTATATATATGAATCACTTAAAAGAAATTTGACTTCGCAATTTGACGCCTTGAAATTAGGTCTCTGTCTCTTTAAGAAGCTCCAGCTCTTTGCTCTGTTTGAGGCTTTTGTCAACCCATATGGTTGGCAGGGGAGATTCAATGATTTCTAAAACATGCACGACAGAATCAAAGCAACACTCCAGGTGTGTTTTTGATGAAGGAATAACTTTATGACATGATATAAAGGTAGAAAATAGTCAATTTGATATAATTATAGAATATTATTTATTCATCTATTTTATTATTCTTGCTTTTAACTATTTGACTAGTTTTAATATTTTTCACGATTCAAGAAACTATGCTTTCTAAGATTTTTACATGCATCTCTAGTCGCTACATCATCATCAACAAAACTTCCTGAAATCCTTCAAACCAACATAACTTAACATTTCTATTTGGCCCACTGTTTGTTCTCTTTTAACATACTTTGTTTTGTCATTTGTTCTTGTTTTTATCATGTAGATACATCTTTGTTTTGCCCACAATGCGAATGAAACGACTTCTTGACTTCTACGAAACAACCACCTGAAAACTATTAAATTCATCAGGTGTATAATTCATATTTTTACTTTAGTCCAGGTATCAAGACACAACATTTAAACTAATAAAAAGGAAAAAAACTAGTAGCAACAGCATTTTGTAGAGCATTGACAGCAGTTTATGTAGTGAGGTCTGTTTGAATGCAAAGATAGAGCCAAGAATGGTGGGATTGTGATGTGATGCGCATTGGTGTAACAAATTTCATTCATAATTTTATGATTACAATTTTTTTCAGCCATTGTTTACATGTAAATTTCTTGTGTTTGGGCTCTTCTGGTGCAGAATTACGTCTCATGCCAATGACGTAAACGTCGGATTAAAGGCAACATGACCATTCAGACTGCAGACATTTGAAAACTATTTACCAGATTTAGTTCAACACGTGGAAGTGGCTTAAATGAGATTTGTTTTAAGGTGATTCAAGATCCAAATTGGACCTTTCAGATTAGCGTGAAAAAGTCGGATGTAGGTTGCATTTGGGCAAAAAAAAAGTCAGATTTGGGTCACATTCGCCTGGTGTGTGAACGTAGTCTCATATTGTGGTAAGGATCTATATTTTCCAGGGAAATCTTGTAGAGACAGTTTTAGCATGGCTAACAGAACTGGAACCAGGGATAAGAAATCAGTCACAAAATGTATTATTTGCGCAGCTGTATTTCAAACAATTCCATGCCAACAGTCAATAAGATCCCCCTAACCCTAAATCCAAGTTTAAACCCTCAAGAAGCCATTGAAACAGTACCAAAAAAAAGCACCCAGCACACACACACACACACACACAAAGCTGGGGACTCACTTTAGGTGATCATTGCACCACTAATGAGGGAGGTAATGACAGCATTTCTCACATAGACGGAGATATCTTCACTCACGAGCACAGTCACGCGAGAAGACAATGGGCGCAGTTCTGCTGGCGAGGCCATAATTCAGACAGAAAGATGGAGGGATATGGACGGAGAAGGAGGGGGGCAAGTGGAAGAGCTTTTCCAGGTTGAGTAGTCTTTAGCTCTTCGTCAGACTGCACGTTTGACTGCTTCCCCCTCAACTCTGCAGTCAGGAGAGGCTGCCCTCCCTAACACAGTCAGCGACAACGTGGACAAAGGTTTATTATACTGTATGCAAATACACACACACAGAGGGGAGAAAACACCTGGAGAAGCTGGAAAGTCCAAAACCAGCACTTGTTTCCGCTCATCTGCCGAGTTGTCTTTGTGATGCGAGTTGTGTTTTATGTTGGGCTTAGCAGCTGAAAGAGGCACACGTGCAGGCGTGTACACACACGCACACACACAAATAGTATGTCTTTCTATCTTTCCAGGGACTTTTCCTTGACTTCCATTCATTTCTACAACCTAACCCAAACTCCAACCGTTACCTGCACATGCAGTAGTTCTTATGGGGCCTTGTGTTTGGGACCCACAAGGAGAAGTCGGTCCCCGCTACGTCTTATTTGTTAGAAAAATGGTCCTTACTATGTATCAAATACAAAGCCACGTTCACACACACACAAACGCACACACAAACACACACACACTCACACACAGGCAAAGCAACAGCAAGGAACGCAAATTTTAGCCCTGAGCCACCTGCTGTTGCCATGGAGAGTTGCCACATTGCGTTGCCACGGCGATAACATATTTTTCCTGCGCTAACAGCCTGTCTGTTTTCCCTGCCACCCCCACCCCGCACCCATCTCATTCTTCCCTCTCTCTTTCTTCCTCCCAGCAAATGACTTGGCGGCGCGACGGCGGCCGACTTAACCTACCCCCTGCCATCTTCAGCCCCCCCACCCCCCCCCCACCAGCCCTCTGACTACCGCCACATCGTCTTCGTCCGGTTTTTATTCCTCAAAGGGATGCCGGAGGAGGAAGGAAGGAAAAAAAAGTAGAGAGAGAGGAGAGCTCTTTCACCATCCCCTCCCCCTAGAGACACGCTCCTTCCATCCATCCTTCCCCCTCCGCTCCCCTCTTCCTCTCATCCAGATGCTGATGGGGTGTGAAGGAATGCACCATAGGGCTGACCTCTTACCCAGCATGCTCTGTCTCTTACTGCCTTTCTCTCTCTCTCTCCCTCTCTTTCTGCGTCCACTCACACCCATCTGATGATGCTCGCATTGAACACACAAAGCTGGACTGAAAACATCCAGCTGCTCCTCCAGGCACAGGTGGGTGGGGTCGTATA
The DNA here is from genome assembly GCA_903067075.1 of Micropoecilia bifurca. Classification (NCBI taxonomy): domain Eukaryota; kingdom Metazoa; phylum Chordata; class Actinopteri; order Cyprinodontiformes; family Poeciliidae; genus Micropoecilia; species Micropoecilia bifurca. Next base: position 13,692 of record CAEGAF010029651.1, on the reverse strand, counting down.
GAGGGTGGCAGGACTCAGTAGTACGGCCCATACAGGAAACAGAGGACAAAGCAAAGAAGAAGAAGAGGCGGTCTAGGTTCAACTTTCATCAACGTCACCCCCCCCCCCTCTTTATGATCCGTCTCTATCAGTTGATGCGTCGAACTGCCGGAGACGGTCCTTGACCTTAACGTAATAGACGTGCAGCGCAACCATTCACGGTCTTTTAGCTTCATACATGCTGTTCTTCAGAGTGAGTGCTCTTGAGAGAGAGATATAATTTCCTATTGATCAAGCTTGACATCTTAGGCAGAGTATGGCCAACGTCTTAAGACTGCAGCTGAGCGTGTCAACTTACAGTTTCCAAACTAAAGGCAAGTTTTGAAGCTAATATTTAACATAAAACAACTTAAAATGAAAAAGGCCAGAATAGAGTATACAAAAGTATCTGTACCCCTGCTCTTCATTGGATGTAGGTTTGAACTTTGACTAGGCTACTCGAGTGCATAGATTTGCTTTGATCCAAATCATACCTGTGTATATTGGAGTGAAAGCTTAGGGTCACTGCTCTGGTGGATTGCAGTCTGTAAGCTTTGTAATAGAAAAAGAGCCAGTTAAATAAAACTTGCTTAGGGCCACAAGTGTTACATGATCTTTATCTATGATAAACATCTACTATAGTAAATGTGTTTGGAACCATCGTTTTATTCTTATTTTTAGGTTTTAAGCAGAGAAAGATGCAACATTTTTTAAATAAAATGAGTGAATACACTCTATGGGATGTTGTAATTTGTAGAAAATGCCAGTAAAAATCCTGTATTTCTTCTAAAGTTTATATATTTATACCTAATGTCTGTATGTTTGATACCTCCACCTGTTTGGTATTTAACTAACTCCTGAGTTTTATTTTGGCACATAAAAGTCAAGAGGGCCAAACACAAAAGCAAATATGATTTGGTAAGTCATATATAATTTTCTCTCCTCTTCAAAACTTTTGGCAACTTTGGTTCCCAAAGACCCCAATAAAATACATCAACATTTGTGGTTGTAATTTGTAAAAAAAAAAAAAAAGAAAAAAAAAATTAAAAACATTCAAGTATGAATATTTTGCAAGGTACTGCAGCTTACTAATAGTTACTGTTAGAACTCTTCCTAAGCAGTAGGTGTTACTACTGAGAAACTAATGCATAAGAGCGACACCAGAAAAACCAGAAAAAGGTTAAAGCTGTGGTAGAGCCAACTGTTGGTAGGTCATAGGTCAGCACCACAGAGGAAGTAATTATATAATAACATTACGCAAAAGTGTCAAGGGAGTGTTGTAAAACATAAAAATATTTGCCATAGTTAGGTACCACAGCAGACTATTTAAAGATGAAATATTGTAATCTATGAATACTTGAGATTCCTTCTAAAGATGCTACTAACTCCTTATTATAATAGTTCAAACACCAACTAAAACCTAACATGCATTAATAAACACAGTAGAAACCGTCTTAGCACTGCCTCCTGAGCTAACATGCACAGTCTTCCTCATCTCCCTCCGCTTTTGGTAGAAAAGCCAATTAGTGTTAAGGAAAATAAAAAGCACTCCTGGATTGGTTGCTTTACAAGTGGCAGCCAACAGCAGTTTGGGTATTTCAGTTTCCCAAGATGCATTTACTTTTGAATACCTTTGGTGTGCTCTAAGAAGAAATCCGCAAATAAGCAAAGTTATAGTATAGTATAACCTATACTTAAAACACATGTGGTTTGCAACATGTAAATAAGATAAAATCCCAGAAACAGAAAGGAAAGAACAGCCAATCGAAAGAACTAAGGAAAGCGGGTGCATTTGCACTGAAATATGAGTGTACTCTCAAATCTTTGCCACTCCAGCTGTCTGTCTCGTCAATGTGAAACTGCTTTTGGTATTGCTAGTGATGTGTAAGAGCGCCCTTTCATCTTTGTTTTAGCCAGAAATGCCTCAGCAGTGTCTGTATTGTGCTGGGAGAGAAAGTCTGTTCAAATTTCCATTTCAAATTGTCAACCCCTCCACCCCCGAAAGCTGAGAAAGCTACTGGTCAGTGAGAGGCAGAGAGGAGTAGCTCAACTGGAAACCAACCCTGTACGAACAGCAGAGAGGCACAGATACAAGGATGTACAGTCGGGGTTTTCCCCCGTAAGACTTTCCACTGCTTGTTGGGTCGTCTCATCGGATGAATCTGGGCTTTTTGAAATAAGAAAACCATTTTTGGAAGGTCTTAAGAAGTCCTATTTGGAGTTTCTCGCAGGTCATCTTTGAAAGAGATGACCTGTTGTCTGGATGGCAATCACACAAGATGTGATTTTGTAAGTTCAGAGGCAAATTCTACACAATCGTCTATTGTCTTTTCTTCGCTAGCTGATCAACACCTTTCACAACCTCTCTGGTTACACACCTTGATTCCAGCACCTAGCCACAGTGAAAGCTGTACACCCCACATACTGAGTAACTTCATGAGAAGACAATCTCGTCTCATGCAAAACCTGCACTGCGATCGCCGAGTTCTGGTAAAAACTAACTTACCAATAGATTTTCAGCAAGATAATGCACTTGTTTTAAGTCATTGATTCCATTATATTGATAAAAAAAACTACTACTACTGGTATATGGGGAAAAAAGATGGGAAAAATGTCTTGTAAGTAAAATAATCTGCCAATGGAATTAGAACCTTTTTTTTCAATACAATATTAAAGACTTATTGGCTTAATTCACCATATTTTGATGAAAAGTTATTATTGAGTAAGTTATGTCTTATTATTAAGAAGTAATATTTTGTCTTTTCCAGTGTAACTCTTCTAAATGCCTCAATATGAAAAAAAAAGCAGTTTTACAGTGTCCCAGTTAAAGTCCAGATATAGATGACGTTGACGTGTCTTGATTGTGGCCGATTCAAAACATTTTTATAAGGGACTGTGTGCCAAAACTTCTCAACGATGACATAAAATATTCATTACCAGTGGTAGCACTTGGTGTAAGTAGCCGCCACCAAATGTGGCACAACCAGCTATTTGGTTTAGGTTGAAGCTACTTTTCCCATAATAAAAAGCTGATTGGTACAGCTTTTTCTCCACATTAGTAAATAAAATCATTATTTGAAACCCGTTTTTTGTAAGATCTAAACATTTAAGCGCGATTAAAAAGGAACTCTTCACTGCTGACTTCTATCACAAACCCGTTCGCTGGAGTTTGTGGAAACCCGGGCAGAGACAGACATCTCACGTTACAACACACTGTGAAGGACGTTTAATAAATATAATAACTGTGTACTGTAACTGAAGTGAATACAGTACAAACACGCACACACACACACACACACATATGCACGCACGCACACGCACACACACGGAAAGAATGCAGGTGCTGCATCACATGGGGACCTCCAGTTCCCCTTACTCTCTCTCTCCCGCTTCCCCTCTGTGTGTGTCAGAATGCAAATGAACAGCCTCATCCCCCCCGCACCCCTCCATGTTCCGAATCCAGCCTCCAATTTGTTCCACTTCCCCATACCTCATTGTTCAAAATGACACTTTTACATTTTATGGTGAACCAATTATTCTGTCTTACACAGTCCGCTGGCTCTGCGAGCCAACCTGCCCAGATCGGCTGGAGGTGGCGGGGGGGCTGGAGGGCTGCTGGTTGGACACAGCGAAAGGGAAGAAGAAGTAGAAGAAGAAGAAGAAGAAGAAGAAAAAAACTAATGGCACCTCTCTCTGACATATCCGCAGGGATAGATGGAGGTGCAGGATACTGAGAAGTTAGCAAAAAGGGGGGATGATGGAGGGAGGTGGAGAGGTCATAAAACGAGGATGAGAGGATGCTCTCGCTGTGCGGTGTGGAAAAGTGAGCGTAGACAAAGGAGGATTTAATTGAATGATAAAGTGATGGAGGGAGAGGGAGAAAGAGTGGAAAGAAGAGATGAATTACAGCAGGGATAAATAAAGAAGATGAAGAGGAGGCTGCCTCGCCGCGCAATTGTATGCCTGAGGAAGAACGGGAGGGTGTGTGCGGGACATTAAAAGGGAAGACAAAAGGAAAAAGGGAGAGGGAGGTGTGGAAGAAGCCGGAGGAGATGCGGCAGAGAGCGGTTGGAGGGTGGTGGGGGGTGAAAGGGTTGATGGAGCAAACATGTGCCAAAAAAAAAGAATAAAAAGGGACTTTTTCCCCCCCTTTCTTCTTTACCTGAGATGCGCCCGAGGGCGAGAAAGACAGGACTGTTGTTGCATGAAAGCAGCGTGCAAAAAATAAAAATAAAAAATAAAAAGGATTGGAGGAGAGGATGGAGCAGGTCAGCTCCGATGCCTGCAGCGCGCCGATGCAGAGCGCCAGCGACAGATGGGAGACAGGGAGGTGAATGCACACTGTAGGTTTTATGTTATAATTGGATATTGGCACGGCATGTTTGATTGGTGGTCTTTAATTTTCGGAGATCCACTAAAAATCCTACGCACTCTAATAGAAATGTATATCTGAGTCATTTATCGTGGGAAAAGCGGGGTTTTATTTATTTTTTCACCCCACCACCTGTAATCCATATATCTGGTGTCTTAGTTGGAAACTTTTGCTCCAAATGAAAACATCTGAAGCACATTTACATGTGAAAGTAGAGGAGAAAACTGATTCAAACTTTCAGTTAACTTTTTTCCTCCAGAATTTGTTGTGTTTCTTTTTAATTTATGAAAGAGTCAAAGGACTCAGTCATTACGTAAAGCATTACAAAAGTGTCCGAGTCATACGCTCTATATTTTTGCAACATATAAACAGAAAATTACACTTTGTACGTTCATGTTTCAGTTTCACTTAATAAAAAAATGCCTCCATGTTTAAAGAAAAAGTTAAATAAAGAGGGTTCTTATATTGGCAGATTAGTTCACACTAGCTACTAATTAATAAGTATGTTTGGTGTATTTGATTCGGTTGGAGGTTTTACTGTTTTATCAGGTACAGCTGTTTGATTTTCTACTTCTTACTATAAATAAAAAGTTTATTTTTATTTCATGATATGTACCTTCACTGAACCCTTCTGTAAATAAAATATGATATTTTCCCCCCAAATTCAAGACATTGGGGTGACCCAAGTCTTCTTAAAAGGTAGAGTCTCTGAGAGCATTTCTTCAAAATATAGTCAGTCTTTTCAGCAAAGTTGAGCTGACTGTCCAGGAACGACCCAAGGTATTTAAAATTTGCCAGTTTCAACAGGTTGGCCATCGAGAGAAACTGGAACTGCTTTAATCATTTAATTAGCTCTACATTCTTAATAGAATGAAAAATTCATAATTCATAATAAAGACTTTGCGTTATTCTAATTTATTAATGTAATTATATTAGTTGTGTTACCACACCCATGCCACTAGAGGCAGTACTAACCCCGAAAAGATGCGACTAAGAGCAGATTTAGAAGTGCACCGAAAGCTACAGAATTTGGTAAAAACTGTGAGCTTTGCTGAAGTAATTAAAGACACAAGTTCAAATCCGTGCTGAGAGGGGAGCTCCTCCAATCAGTGCTCCTCCGTAGCTCTGATTGGCTAAGCAATGTAACATGATCCTCTGCAGCAGGTGATGGCAAAGCAGGGCGTCACCATGACTTTACACAAGTCTTTACCTCCACGGCAGAAGCTCCGCCGAACCCGAGACTGACTCATCGAACCCCTGGGGTTTGATCGAACCCAGGTTAAGAACCACTGCTATGGGATAACATAACAGTGGTGCCATGTAAGAGACCAGCCAAAGGTCAAGGTAATCCATCACCTTGACTAAGCCATAGTACGTTACAGAAAGAAACAAATATGAGCATTATTATGAAGTGGTATAAAAAAGATACATGGTTTTTATTTGTTCTTACAAATAAAAATACAAAAAATACCCCAAATGCCTTGACGAGTCTCCCTACTTTGTACATAGAGTAAATACAGCTGTTCCGTGAAAACATGGTGTTGATAGAATTATGCTGCGCTGATGTTTTTTTAAAAAATAAAATAAAATATAGGATATTCCAGATAAAAAAACCTAACCTACCACCTAAACATACAGCAATACTTACAACTGAATTGTTTAAATCAAAGCATATGGAGGTGTCAGAATGGCCCAGTCAAAGTCCAAAACTAAATCAACATCAGAATCAGTGGTAGGCTAGGAAGTAGCCTACCACTGACACCACAGACACCTGGCTAATCTGATTGAGTTATTTCACACAGAACAATGGTAAAACCTTTTTGTTACTTTTAGTCATAGCCGATAACATATTTTGCTGGATGATATATTTTCCCAAAGATTATTGCAATAAACGGTGATATTGTTGTTTTGAGACCGTTTTCAATTAGTATACTGATAAGAATTCAAGCACACACTCTCACAGATCAATAAACGTTCATTTCTAAAGAACATTTAACACCGGAACTAGAAGACATTTTTTAAATATTCAAAAGGATTAAACAAAGCAATAAATAAAAAGGATTATTAAGTTTTAACAAACAAAATAAATTGCCCTTCAAAACAGATTCATCATGAGGCTCAAACAGGAAAAACACGCAAAACTGCCAGTTAGGACTTCAGCAAAAAAACTAATGTTTGCAGCATTTCTCAAAATGACGGCTTTCCATTAATATCAAAGGGCAGCTTTTCTTAAAAGATTAAGCAAACAACACAAACAAGAATGCAAATGAAAACTGTGACTCAGTTTAATTTACCATGTGATTCATTGAGTTATTGCTTATTGTGACCGGCTAAGTCAGACATGCCCCAAAAAGACAAGGAAGGTAGTTCTAGTGTTTAAAATCATGCATCATTTTCATGATTATGTGCTACTTTGTGTATTTCTGTCAGCTAAAGACCAACTGAAATACATTAGGCACACCTTTCTGGTATAGTGGGACCCAGGCGAAGTTGGGTTTATGGTGGATTAACAATTGCACAAGTTCTTTACCCACCAAGGTAAACCTGGTCATGAAGCAAAACACTATCGCATTGCTATTATTTATTTCTGCCTCAATAGTCATCTCTAAAACAAGTTGTGTGACAGGACAGAACAATCACAAAGATACAAAACAGAGAAATTCCAATCAAGGACTCTACCACCTTGATCTAGCTCTAAAGGAGATTAAAGTCACAGAAGATCTCAGCTGCTCTCTGTTGGTTTCTTACCTGTGGTGAAACGCCTGAGGCAGGCTGGGCGGGGAGGTGGAAGGTGTGGCCAAACTGGGCGAATAAGGATGATATGGCGTCTTCTTCAGCGCCTGGATCAGGTTGTGCCTGTACTCCGGATCTATGGACCACAGGGAGCCTTTGCCTATGCTCTGAGAGGGGGGAGAGAAGAAGAAACAAGAGAGATATCAGATTAGAAATAAAACCCCTTAAAGCACATCGGATTCTTCACATCAGGTGGACCGGAGCCACTAGGTAGAGAAGAAAATGTCCCTTATTAGCCAAACCACCTGTACAGAGAACAAATTCTGCATTCCTGCCGAGTGAAAGACTGAGAAAAACAACGGTGTGTGTTGAGTATTACTGCCCAAACCCATTCCAGATCACAACTACCATCCAAACACTAACATGGTCCACAAATAGACAACACTCTGAGGGATGAAAACTAATACACTCTCAATGCCAGAGCTGCGTTCTCCCATTGCCAGCCTCTCATTGAACAAGAAAAAAACAAAACAACAAAGACTAAACACGAAGCTTTTTGAAGAAGATCGGAAAACTTGAACTTTCTCCACTCCAGAGGCGGCAACTGTGTGTATTTTTAGATCAAAGCGCCCTCTCCCACCCCCCACCCCCATTCTTCTCCTAATGAAGCCGTCAGCTCATACTCTAAAGGAAGCCAGCCTATAGATTACAGAGAAAGGCAGCGGTGCAAACACTCTGCCCGTCTGTGTTTCTATCAGCCCTCTCTGTGTGGAAGTGGCAAAATCAAACAGGTTTTGCGCGTGGCGGGACGAAGGATGAACACCATGTAAGTTGTTGTGTTCAGATCGCTTTGTGGCACGCTGTTGAATGATAGGTGCGGGGGCTGGGTAGATGTCGACATGCAAAAGTGGCTGTAGACTTCTGCTGTCTGGAAATATAACAAGTCATCTACAAAGAGTGAAGTGACACATGGGCCAGAAGCATTAAGTCGTGACTGATCTGAAAACCTGTCATGCATTTTCTATCATCACTAGAGATATATCTGATAATATAAGACTAAATACAGTTGTAAGCCAATCTAAAAACAACCAGTCTTTCTTTTTAATCAACATGATTCCACCACAGATGCTTCAACCTAATACAGTGCTGGCATTATACAAAGAAAGCAGCCTTTTACCACTTCTTTTTTTGCATATTCTCCTGAGATTATACACTTCTAGGAAAAGTTGTCAAAATAATCCATAGTTTGTTCTAATAAATATTTTGTTCATCACCACACCAGGGTATGGGCTGCCAAAAGTAAAACTCCCCAGATTTCAGTCCTCAGCAGTTCATTCTTGTTGGTTCCAGGTGTAGCCAGTCTATTTTATGTCTGCCTCGCCTGGTGTTTCTTGGACGGCCTTTCTTTCGCTTGCCTTGGGGGTTCCACCTGAAAGTCTGGTTGTGTTGGTTGGCGGTTTGCGTAAAGTCTGTCCTGCCCAACTCCATGTTTTCCTCCTGATTTCTGCCTCACCTGACAGTTTGTAAGTTCTTTCCTGTAGGCTGATGCTACTGATAGTGTCTGGCCAGCAAATACTGAGAATTCTTCTAAGACATATGTTCAGGAATGTTTGGGTTTTTCTGGTTTGAAAATTTGCTTGTCCTCCAAGTTTCAGCCCAACAGTACCGACTCTCTCAACTGTTCAACTCCGAACCAACTGTTCGGAGTTGAACAGTTGATTCTTGTGGGATGCATATTCCTACATCCCGCATGTATGAATATGTGGGAGGTTCTTTCCCGCATATTCATGCATCATTGCAGACCAAACCTCAACTTTGTTTTATCTGAGTTAAAGCTCCAGGAGGGATTAGCAAACTTCACATGGGTCCAGTTGACTGTACTACCGATACAATTAGTGGGCTGCCAGTTCAATCACCAGTCCGTCCATCTCTGTTGTTGTGTCCTTGGGCAACACACTTCACCTGCCTTGCTTGCTGGTGTTGGTCAGAGGCCCGGTGGTGCCGGTGCATGGCAGCCTCGCCTCTGTCAGACTGCCCCAGGACCGCTGTGGCTTCTATCTAGTAGCTTGTTACTATGAACTTGTGAATGTGTGAATAACTGAACATAGTGTGAAGAGCTCTGGACTTGATTATGTGCTATACATCATTTACTATTTTACCATCCTTCACTATCCTGCTTACTGTATATTGTGGCACGGCTAAGATGTCTCCTAGTCTATTGGCCAGTGACTCAGAAGGACGTTTGTGTGAAGACCAAGCAGAGCCTCTACTCATTTCCTTGCTTCCCTCCTGTGTAGCAGAATCAACAACCCATGATCCGGCCAACTGCAGCCCTCCAACGTTAAGAAAATTTAAGAAGCTAATAGAGCATATGCTGATTTGTCTCCACAACTGCCCTGTCTGGGTCTTTGCATTGTTATGTCAGCTGTGTTGAATGCAGTCCATATGTGTCAAGCCTTGCTCTGTGTGTGTATGTGTGGGTTAACGTGTGTGCATGAGTGTGCGTGCATGTGTGTGTGTGTGTGTGTGTGTGTGTGTGTGTGTGTGTGTGTGTGTGTGTGTGTGTGTGTGTGTGTGTGTGTGTGTGCGTGCATCGTGAGTTCCCTGTTGAGTGTGATATTACCCAGCATGGTCTGCTCCTAGGAGTGCTTCTATGACTGCCAGCGACGCCTTCTCCTGGAGAGCATGATATTGCACACACATACGCAAACTCCCACAGAGGTGACCCCCACTGGGCCAAAATCCACCAACCCCCCCCCCTCCCAACCCCCCCAACCCGCAGCACTGCCACGCTGCCAGTGTAGATGTATCTATATGTGTGAGTGGTGTCTGCCTGGGCTGCCGACCGATTAAATCAATGCTCTCTCCTGAATGTCTGTCTGCTGGGGGGCCCTCGCCTCTGCCAACCAGCCAGCCAATCCCGCTCCTCCACCCGCGGACCCCCCTCCTTCTCGGCCGCCAGGCCAATCACACGGTGCATCTCACAGGAAGGGTCCGTAGCCTGGGTTATAGCAGTCGCCTTGGCAACAGGCATCATTATGGAAGCAAGCAAAGGTAAAATGGAGTTTGCGTTTTCAAACAATGTCATAAAGTTGAGATACGGGCAGCCCGTGTGATGTCAGGAATTGGTTTCTGAGGACTTCGGGCTTAATAAGAACAACTGTCCATCTCCTCTCTTCCATCCTCTGTCGGGATGAGCAATTTTTTTTTCCTTTCTGTCCTCATTTGTGTTCCACATCCAACGTGTTCCTGAAAATAGTCACATAACCGCAGCACCATGCAGCGAACGAGCAGGATTACACAACAAATAATCCCCTCACTTTGAAAGGTCCGCCCCTTACTTTTGAGACGTACCCGATAAAGTATGAAACTAAATCTGACAAGGCAGCGCATTAGACTTTATAGACAACTTTAAAAAAGAAAAAAAAAGAACGGGCTGAGAATTCATTTCGAGAGCAGCGGTCCTTTTATGTCCTGGAACATACAGGTGATGAAGAAAACAGGCATGTCTGGGACACATTATGATACGATTTAAAAGGCAGAGGGGGGGAAAGAAAGAGGAGAGAGGCGGGGAGGGGGCAGAGAAAAATTCAGATAGAGGGATGATTGTGAGTTGCTAACATCTGTTTCCTGTGTTATATAAGCTGTGGGGGCTGGTCTCCCATGGAAATGGGAGATATTAAAAAGTCCTGCTGCCACTGACCCTGCTGGTAGCAACAACACAGCCCTGCCACTGCATTCCTGAATGCATGATTATCCTGTCGCATGAACATTTACCTGTCACAATCTCTCACCACGGCTAAGACTGTTCAGATTAGCCTGTTTTTTTGTCATCTGTACCCAATTAGAATTATTCTGGGTTAAAGGGACAGTTTGACAAATGACACCTTTAGAAAGAAATTAGATGAAAGTGCCTTTGAACTCCTTGGACTATTGAACATTCATTATATTAGAGCTACAGACATTTGTGTGTGTTTTTTTATTGGGATTAAACTGACAAAGCAACACAGAGGCATGCATAACCTTGAAGTTGGAAGGTGAAGACTTTTTGCTTGTTTCCCCTTTGTTCTGATACCCTGAAAAGAATCAAATTGTTTTCCCCAATGATCTTATCACAACAGACGTACAGTTTTGGTTGGAGTATCTGTTTAGAGAACTATTAATTATGCAATCCTCAAATTTGGTCTTTGTTAAGTAACAAGAAGACGACACTAGGCATGTTTCCATCAATGACTTTTTGTCCACATTTTGAAGTCATATTTCTTTCTCTACGTTAAATAAAACATGTAAAACAGCTAATACTAGCTGACATTAAGGAACAATTACACCTTACCTGATAGCAACACATCCCTGAAGACTTCTTTCCATTTTTCTGAGATGTGTGGTACATGCTGGTTTGCAACCTCTACTTCCTGTTTATTACAGCCACACTAATGTCAACATCTGACAAAACTACGCTTTGGAAAGCCTGGTTGATTTGCTGCAAACCAGTAGATGAAAACATGCCTAATTTGAATTTTCTCTCTATTTTTAAGATATTTTAAATAATTTGCTTAAAATTCATATGCCATTTAGGCAGAAACATAGCTATTGTTTGGAGTTTTTCACAACCTGCATAAACCTTATCAAACACGAGGAAAGTGTGTTGGTCAAATTAGAGCAAAATTAAATTTTCTGGCTCATGTGGGGGTGAAATATGATTTGCCACACGGGCAGCTTCATACAAATTCACAACACATTTTTTAGGCTTTTAATTGGAAAAAACAAAAAACAAAATGAGGCATTGGTTTTCCTCTTCAGTTAAAATTATGCACTACTTTGTGTTGCTCCACCAGAGGTAAAATGTGGAAAATTTCAAAAGGGTGTGCTTACTTTTGCATTGAACTGTTTGTCTAATGTGATACTTAGAGGTTGGTTAGCTCTGTAAAGTGACGCCTTGCTGTTTTACACCTAAGCAAACTTGTTAACCCCTGAGAGTAACACGAGCATTGAATTATGCCATACCTGAACGGATCGAGGCGAGCTGCTGATCTTCATGCTTAGCTAAGCTAACCAGCTGCTACATATTCAGTGAACTATGAAAAAGGGTAGCAGTTCTCTCTCTGAGCATTTTGTATGAAAAAAAACCCCAGATACAATTCAATGTTTTCTATATTAGCAGCTTTCATCAAGCTAAGCATCTAATGAGCCCAGTTTGCTAGAGCTGAAATAATGGCCAAAACAGCAAAAACAGCTAGCTTAGTTAGTTTTGAGTAACACAATGGAATAAGTGCAAACAATAGTGAATTGGTTTACAGTAAATCATTGAAACAGTCTATTGTAGATAGGTAAATAATGTATAAATCCTCATGTGAAAATAGTCCCAAATTAAAAGATATGGAAGAAGTTAAAAACGAGGGTCGAATCAGGGATTTCTGCACGGCAACATGAAATCCAGAGTAAAACATGGAAGAGATTACATTCACCGACACCTAGATGGGATCTGACACGCTTGGGTTTTCACTGCCAATGATCCAAACTTAAAAGGAGCGGCCATTATTGCTTTGCTTACAGGGAGACTGCAATAGGGATGAATCATTCTGTGGCTCTAACTTAAGCTGTTTGCTAACCCGCAAAACTGATGGCGATAATTGCGGTTGTTATTTTGACTCTTAAAATTTTTCATGGCTTCGCTGAGTTTTAGTTAAAGGTTAAATTGAACACTTAAGAAGCCTTTTAAGACCTCTGAGTTTTCAATTTTCACCCTATGTGGATATTGCTGAATAATCTTGCCAACCTACCATTAGCTTGCTTAATCCTTTGAGCAAGTTCAATTTGGTTCAAAAATACTTGTTTTCTGATGGTGATGGAACTACAACGATAGCAAACCAAGAAGATCTCACCTTGGCCTTTTCTTTCTTGACTCATTCTGTGAACTTTCATAAAGTGGATCACATTGCGTGCTTGACGCCAACCTTTGCATATTTGACATATGGCAGTCATATCTTAATTTGGTGAAAAAAAGACTGAAAACTAGAGGTTGGCTACACAGAATTATAATTTTATCATAATATTTTGTGGTACCATTATCATATTGTGATAATGCTAAAAGTTATGATTAAATAATTTAGGTGGCACAGCATTCACATTGCATCAAACACAAATATTGTTCTTGAAAAACATTCATATTTGAAACAGGCTAATTCAGAACACCACTGAAAAACTGCACCCAGTAAAAGCATTTAATCAGATTCTGGAATTGACGCTGTTGTGGAAGAAATGATGGGAGAGGAAAAAAAAGTAAAAGTAAAAATAACATTTCCCATAATACTGTCAGTTTTTTTAGCACCATTCATTGAAATTTGGTAAGACAACAATAAATCAAAATTCTTTTCATTTATCACGATAAATTATAACCAATGAAACAAATATCCACCGCTACGAAAAAGTAACTTCTCCCACTAAAACAACAGCTACAAATACTTTTGCCTCTCCAGCTCTGGATTTACTATTAGCACACACACACACACACACACACACACACACACACACACACACACACACACACACACACACACACACACACACAC
>CAEGAF010029649.1:0-11174 GCA_903067075.1 Micropoecilia bifurca | reverse complement strand
TAGGCCCCAACAGATGCTCTATTGTAGTGCACTTTCTGTTGGGTGAAAAATATCAAGTATTTTAAAGTCAAATGGCCTAAATGAGTTATAAATGGCCTAAATGAGTTATTAGTATAAAAGTTAAGTTCCAAATCTTTTGTGATTTCATCAGGTTGGTATTACCTGAGTCTGCGCCTCTGTTAGCTATTACAAAAAGTTGCTGTCACTGATTTGAGGTCAAACAGTTTGGAAACTATGTTGTGTGGTGACATAATCCCAATCTTATCTGTCTTCCTCATTTTTAGGGAACGTACCAACCAGTTGTATGATAGAGGACAACACGACAGCATGAAAAGAATGAACAACAACGTTGAGTTTGAGAGCACCGAGGAAAAAGTCCCAGAAGATTTGGCAGGAAGAGTCTGTTACGAGCGTGAACCACTGGTTGATCCTTAATGGATCCTTAATGGTTTAACCAGCAGTACCATCCAGCGCAGGCCTACTACTTTTTTTTCCAAAGCAACACAACATCAAGCTGAAAGGTGGTGTTTAATTTCCTCATATGTTGTTGAAAACACCAACACTGGTGTCTTAATGTTCTGAGACTTCAGACCAAACTTATTTGTTAGAACACCCACCTATCGGGAAATAAGCATCGGACCTTTTGGTGGTGTGCAGTGGCTCCTTACAAGTTCTAAAGGAAATGGGGAACTTAGTTGTGTTTTTACATATATTTTTTTTGAAAAGTAATTTTTTGTTTTTGTTTTACAGTTGAATGATGTAAGCCTTATCGTTTGCTTTAATGATAAGTGCAAGCAATGAACAACTGCTCATTGTTTGCACAGATAAAATATACTTCTGATCTCTCATGCAATATAGTTCATTTAGTCAGAAACAATTGTTTTCATTCTTATTCCTGTGGTGATTTTTAAAGATAAGGTAAATCATAATGCTATTTGGTACAAGGATGAGTTGAAGGTCTTAATCACCTTGAATAAAAAAGTTTTTGGGTGTTTCTAGGTAATTTGCTTTTTTGTAAAGTGTGTCTGATTAATAAAGTTTTGCTTTGAAAAGAGTCTTTACTTTGATTATGCATTTCTTCACAATCAATGAACAGATACTCAGAACATACTAGACACTGCATTAAAATGTATTTCTAATGAACTTCCTTATTAGGGACGTAAGGGCTAAGAGCTTCCAGTAAACTCACATCTTAATTAATAATGTTTGAACAACGCTTTGAGTCTCCAGAAAAAATGGGCTAATGCTAGCTTACTTCCACTCTGTTTGGATATGATGTTTTGCTATCATCATATATTCCTGCAGTTACTCATGTGCAAGCAAAAACAAAAGGTGTTTTCATCCACATCTGAAACCTGAAACCACCACTGGGCATGACCTGTGCAGTGTTGCATATGGTGGATTTTAAACTGGAAATTTTCAAATCAATTCATTGAACTTAATGAGTAAGGTGATAATAATAGAAAGTACAAAAAAATAAAAAAAAAATTGTAACTCTTAAATTCCAGTAGTTGTAGTTGAAGTTTTCCTGCTGTTTGGGGATTTTAAAGGTGTGCTTCTGTGTGGGTGTGTGTGCATTCTTGAGTGACTTTGCTAATGACAGGGACAGGCCTTGACAGGAACACGGTCAGACTAGTGAGTGGGTGTGTCCATGCAGAAAGGTAAACTCTGTCCAGACCTGTTCACCTTCTCTGCTACTTCAGCAAGCCCACATACCTTCAGACAGCAAACTGCAACATTCTCAACATTTCTCTCTGAAAACCTGTTTTTGTCCACATTGTTGTTTTGCTTTTGGAATATCCGACATGTTGACGGTGTACATGGCCAGTGTGAGCGGTTCTGTGGAGGTACGGTGTCCAGTCTTTGTTTTTTTCCATTATTATTTTTGCAGCAGACGGTACTGTGAGGCACGGTGTTCTTTGTATGTTGCATGTGTAGACAATCTCAAACCACTGCATGGGGTGACTTGACCACTACTGACTGATAAAATGCTTTTCTTTCCAGATGAAGAAAAATCAAGAACGGATCTTCTCTGTCCTCACTTCTAAGAAAATCGCCTTCAAACAAGTGGATATTACTCAGAACTCTGAGGACAAGGATTTAATGAGGAAGAAGGCAAACAATCCAACTGCACTTCCTCCACAGATATTCAACGGAGATGCATACTGTGGAGTAAGTTTTGATTAATCCTGTAACAGTGATAAGAGTTAGAAAGAATGAGGCGAATTTAAAAAATATATATATATGTGAAGGGTTGCCACATGCACTGCACTTAAGAAATCCTTGCAGCACAGTAGGGTGTGGACATAAGAACTACATAAATATTTGCTGTATGAATCATCCTTGTGGTTTCACAGACACTACTTTAATTCTAAAAGAAAATGGCCCACAAAGAAAAACCAGTTCTCATTTTATTTTGGAGTTCCACAGATATTATTTTCTGCTCAAAATAATATCAGTACTGAATGGTACCTTCAAGAACTGAAGGTACCATTCAAGAACTGAAGGTACCATTCAGTGCTTGTCTGAATGGTACCTTATGCAAGCTCCTCTTTCTATCGCCCCAAACTTGTACTGCAGCGCAGAGTGTGAGATAACTTCCAAGTTGCATGCACATGCATAAGAACAACAATATAAAATGTGTTCAGGGTGTAAAGGACAGATAAATACGATGTTTAAAATATATGTATGTATGGTGGACCATGTCAACTACCCATATGGCCCATTTCACATGACAATGTGAAATGGGCCATTCATTTGTACTCTTACCCAGTACAAATGAAACATTTTTATTATGATAAGATGAATCCTGTTGTGTAAAACCACATTTGTGTGATTTAAGGAGTTGAAACTTGACAAGTTGAAACTTGTTAAGTTTCAACTTGTCAAACACACTGCAGTCTTGCTCCAATGTGCTTTGGGGCAAGACTCCAAATCACATTTCTTTCTGGCTTGTTTTTTTCACTTAGCATGGAATAAAGTTTCCACAAATAGTCCACCATACAGTATTTGAACCCACACACAACCTCCAAATTTTGTACAATCAGACTTCATTATTAATTAAACCAGAACTGATGTTCTTGCTCTTCCATAAAATTGTTCTCAGAGAAATAAAAGCACCCAAGAGTTGGAATTGATTAAACATTTTTTGTTCAAAGAAAAAAAAAGTAACTTAGTCTTATTTTTCTCATCCCTTAAACTTGCTTTTGCAAGAAATGTAGTTTGAAAGAAACTAAATTTCCTTAACTACATACAGTTTTGGTGGAGTAGACTAGCAAAATTATTTTTTATTTATCCAAATATGCTCACAGAACTTTGAAATTAATTAAAAATGTTTGTGTGAATCCTTGCAGCTGATAATTGTGATGCACTTGTTACCAGTAGTCATGTGGAAAATTGCTTTAATAAATATGAAACATTGTATGCAAGCTGTAAGGAGATATTAGGAGAGAATGTATACGTCACATTTTTCTTCCTGTGCTGTAAACAATGAAATAACTTGCAACCATCTGTCTTTATGTTTTTCTCTTGATTCTGTCATCCCAAACTAAACTTTTAATCAGCACATTTTTTTTCTCTTTTCTCTCCAGGACATTAATGCATTTAATGAAGCAATTGAGAATGAAGAACTTGAGAAGTTCCTCAAGCTATAAAGGGAATACTCAACTACTAATGGAATTAGCTGCACAAACTATTATGAAAGAATATCTTTTTGCTCATCTATGTGCCATACAGTATGCTTTATTGCTTCAAGATGCCACGACGGATCATTTTTTGAAAGAAAAAAAAACATACGGGTTTTTGGGGTAGCAGCACATTTTTGAGCGTTGTAAAAGTGAAATAAAGTGTCTCAAAACTGTTTGATTTATGTGTTATGCTCATTTATGTTTGTAGTTATTTCTGACTTCAGTCATATAATTTCACTCTACATTAATCAGCCAACATTAAAAGGCATTACAACCTTTTGAGCAACAGAACTACAAAACGTGAGGGAAATGTTCTGTTTTAGAACACATTTTTTAAAAACACTTAAAACATGACAATAAGCTTAAAGAAAACTTATTTTTATTGAATTTATTAAAAATGTAATTGTTAAATATATTAAAAAAATGTAAATACTTTTTTCAGTACTTTCAGCCTACTGAAAGAAGAAAGACAAGCATTTCAGAGATTCTATAGCGACATTTTCCCAAAAGTCAGATAAAATGTTTTCACAATTGACCAACATGTTTTCTAAAATTTGCAAATAATTATTGAAAAAAGACGAGAAAAAGTGCTTTTAACAGAAAGTACAACAAGCAAAAATATTCCATGCGTTCGTACTTGTGATGTATTGCACCAGAACGAGCCTGCTGAACAAACCCATTCAATAACGGGAGGCGACTCACATCTGGTACATGACCCTTAATGATGCAGTTTAACATTATTAGATATGTTTTGACCTATCTAATAAACGTAAAAATATTGGTTTTGAACAACATGTGGCGTGAAGAGAGAGGGGCAATGGATTCTGATTAATAACCATTTCGGAAGTACAGAGAAAGTCGGTCAATATTGATGAGCAGAGCCAAATGATTCGGATCACAAAAAGATTCGGAATTCCCATCTTCACCCTGCCGGTATTAAACCAATGTCGCAGCTCTATGACGTCCTCTTTCACCCGCTACCCGAGAGGAGGTTTGGGTGCGTTTCCCTCACTGCTGACACAATCTGCACGAATAATCAAACATCTCAAGTTTTTATTTAATCAGACCTCACTGTTTATGATGGATAATAACTCTACTTTTATGTCTCCAATATATTGCAGAACTTTAAGTTCGCCATCCATCGCAAATCTACAATGGCCGAGGAAGGGTGAGCATGACGCTTCTTTCAGCTACAGCTACATTACCAGTGCGTTTGGAAATGGAGAATATAAGTAGCTGGACTCATAAGGCCCGACTATTAAACAATAAGGAGATGCATAGCTAAAGCTTTGAGAAGCTGCGTGTAGTCTTGGTAGGTTTAAAGCTTCGAACGACGCTTGGCACAAGCTAGGAGGCTGGCTAAGCTGATATGTACGTTCAGAATGAAATACAAGTCTAATGGGATCTTTTTGAAAAAAACAGACACTTAAATGCGGATACAAGGTTTAAGATTAGGGTGCCTTTAAATTAACCCTCTATGAACATATGAAGTTGCAATAAACGATAAGGAGACAGATGGATGGATACTCGAGCTGAGACTTTCCGAACATTAATTGCATGCTTACATCTGTGCTAATATGGGGATTGTTTTTATTCAAGTACATTCAAAAATGATCAAGTCCCTTAGTTTTCTACTTAAAAGATGAATGAGTAGGCCTGTCACCATGACAATTGTTGCTGGGTCATAAATTATCCCAGAGGATTTTGTGATTATTCCGCTGTTATGCCAGGATTCTCTCAAAAAATAGTTTTAATCTTAATTGGTGTTTATTCTGGTAAAATAAAGATGATTAATAATTTTAATAATACCATTGTTGTTTCAAAACCATTTTCAAGTAATACAATAGTAATGACATAATGCAAGTTCAACAATTCAACACTGAAGAAAATAATTCTAGTGATCATTAACACTGGAACTGGAAGACATTTTAAATATCTGAGCAATATCTATTTGAAAATAGAAAATACAAATAGAGAAAACAAACCAAATGTGCTCGAGTGCCAGCAAGTCTGAAGACTGAAGCTTTTCTGAGCTCTGCTTAAGTGATGATTCAGTTCTTTGTCGGATACCCCTTCACTCTACAATGAGTGAGATTTTCCGTCTGATGTGCCAGAAGCTCAGTAAGACACTAATTTCTCAAACGTGAAGTTAAAGTTGTTGCTTTTTTTTGAAGAAAATGCTTTCTTCTTCTCCTCGATAGCACTGCTGCCGGAGGTGTTATGGATGTCAACACCGCTCTCCCCGAAGTGCTGAAGACCGCGCTCATCCACGACGGCCTGGCACGAGGAATCCGAGAGGCCGCCAAGGCCCTGGACAAGTGAGTGGAAACGCCTGAAGAAATGCCTTTAGCAAAAAAAATTCAGTAATTATCAGCCTACTTTAAAAAAAAAAAAACTATCCTAGAAGCGCAAGCCATGTCAGAAAAACAATGCTTGGATGACATATGTAAGCCTGTTATGGGGGTTTTATTAGCTTGGCTTTTCCAGAGCTGACAGTGAAGGTCAGAGATCCAAAGAAAGGTTTTATTTCAGATTTATGGTGTTGAGTGCAGATGGTAGAGTTTAAGGATTTGTGCTGCTGTATCAGTGATGATAACTTGGCTCCCTCTACTGAACTTTGTGAGGAGATGGCCTCTGTTACCCAAATCCTGTCTGAGATGCCGTCCAGCACACCTCTTGTAGTTACAACTCATCCTGCCAGGATTTGCTCCGCACATCAGGGTTTCTGTCACAGAAAATAGTGGGACCTCTATCAATCAATGTCGAGCCTGTTTCAGGCTGTTTTGTTCCGATTACATTTGCTTTGATATTCCTTCATGCCCCCCCCCACCACCCTGCTTTGACAAAGAACTACATTTAACCTGGCACTTGACTTTATGTAATGTTTTGATTGTTGATTCGATGTTGCATGGCTTTGTGTTTATGATGTAAAGCACATTAAAATGCCTTGCTGCTGAAGTGCTATACAAATAACAATTGGTAGATTTGATTAATATAGGTTTTTCTGACAAATAAGACTTTTGCTCTTTTGCAGTGATTGGCTGCTTTTGTCCTTTTCCTAACATGGAAAGTGTTGTCAGCCTGTGTCATATGTGCCATTTTTGTTTTTATGCCTTCTAGTAATTTTCTCGTGCTTTTTGCAGACGTCAGGCCCATCTCTGCGTCCTGGCCGCCAACTGTGACGAGCCCATGTACGTCAAGCTGGTGGAGGCCTTGTGCGCCGAACATCAGATCAACCTGATCAAGGTGAGCGATTGGTTTATCCAGGTAGATGTTGGATTCTTCCATGTTTTGTGAAAAGTACTTCTGTGTCGGTGATGACAACTTGGCTCCCTCTACTGAACCCTGTGAGGAGATTGCCTTTGTTACCCAATTTTGATCTGAGATGCAGTCCAGGACACATGGCTTTTATTTCATCATTACTTGGATTTCTTTGTACAGTATGTAAACCGATAAGCTGACGTTTATTCCCTTCGTCTGACTGTCGTCGTTTCTCATTTCGTAGGTCGACGACAACAAGAAGCTCGGCGAGTGGGTCGGACTTTGCAAGATCGACCGCGAAGGAAAACCCCGCAAGGTGGTGGGCTGCAGCTGCGTTGTCGTCAAGGTAAAGGCTTGATTTCTTTGTTGTTGAAAAAGGAGTTCTTTGCTTAAATTTGTGTGTAAAGTATTGTTAAGCCTACGAGTGTAAAGATGTAGCGTATGGTAAAGTCCAGGAGACGTTAGACGAGGTCGGCCAGTCAGGTGAAGGTGATGTGCTTTATGCTATGCAGCTGTCTGATTACTGCCGAGATAATAGCTACAGTATGAGCCCCATCAACTCGCTGTGATATCTGGGGTCTCTTTAAATGGTGACATGCGCTGTAAAATGCAGCAATACTGTGACAAAGGACTTTCATGTGTTGTGTATGCCTGCAGCTGTTAAAGGCTAATTCACTATGGAAATGTGAATTAGCAACACCAACATAGTTCTTGTTTTCTGTGCAGGATTATGGCAAAGAGTCTCAAGCCAAGGATGTGATTGAAGAATACTTCAAATCCAAGAAGTGAGATGTTAATAAAATGTGGAAATGAATTTGCCTCTGGTGTTTTACTTCCAACTCTTCTTGACACCTTTACAGGCTGGTTGCTGTATGTCAAGCATCTTCTACATAGAACTTGACTGGATCCATGTCCAGGGTTACCTGCTCTGATCGATAATTCAAAGATGTTACTTTGAAATGCTTATTACTTTATTGAGGGGCTTGTGTTTATCATTTGAATGCTGTTGTGTTGCTTTGGAAAGGAGGCATTCAGAAACACAAATTAAAAAAAAAGAAGAAGCCAAGACCCAAAGATCAAATCCTTACAATTTAATTTCTGACAAAACCCAAAACATCCACTGTCCTTGAAATTTATTGGAAATAATTTACATAAGTTTTTACCACAGATTGCATTTTTTTATAGCAAGTTAACCGCCAGGAAGAAAACCTTAGAAAAACATGTCCCCCGTTATACATTATGGACTCTACAGAGATTCCTTCAGATTAATAATTTTCAGGGGAAGGTACATTCCAGGTGAGACGTCTTCCTTTCGCCCTGTGTACTGGAAAAAAAAAGGATCTTGAACAGAAACATCCCAGGAAGTCTTCATCCTTGGGCTTCCAGTTAAGCTGCATGAACAGAACGTTTTTTTAATTTTTACATATAGATATAGATCCAGAGCAGGAGGGCTGAACAGGGCTTCTTTATCACCTTCAACTTAAGACTGTTTAGAGTTCATCAATCCAGACGTTCAAAAAGACAGGAGAAAGATCAAACCATTGCAGTCTAACGTGTTCTTAAATAGTTGTACAAAAGAAGGGCTGCTTGTTTCCATCAACATTGCATGAGTCCATTTCGCCGTGGTAGTTTACAGGTATTCGAACTCCAGTGCTTGGTGTAATGCCAGCAGGTCAGAGTGACTGGATATCCTCCAGAAAGGCATGTTGTGCTGTGAAGCAGACGCACAAGGTTAAAACCAGAAGCCGTTTCCATGGCTGCTTACCACCACCTCAACTCATGCAAGCTACGCTACTGTAGCTTGGAACTGCTTGCTATGCAATGGCACCACAAACCCCATGCAGCACTAACATAATTAGTGGGAAATGTGCTTGTCACCTTCTGTTCAGGGAGTTATTGAAACTAGTTTTGACGATTGTCGAGGAGCCAGAAATATTAACGCGACTGCATAACTTAGAGCCGCGTTAATATTTAACCATCAAAAGCAGGAAATGTAGCTGTGGACTCAATTCACTTGCATATCTTAAGGTATATTTGATGAGGCATGAAAGTTTTAAGTTTTATAGAGTGCGGCACAGAAAGATACAAAACAATTCTCTTAAGTGCTGGCAAAATACATTTTGATGTGCTGCTTTAGAAAGGAGCTAAAATTCTGAAATCTGCTTTTAACGGTGCATAAACATTTTGTTAATTTGAAATTCAATATTTAATAAGACATTGGAATAAATGCATCATTGAAATTATATCGGATACATTTCTATTTTATTTGAATTGACACTTTATTTAATAACTTGAGTATTGAATTGTCAAGATATGCCCTATGAAATGGTTGATGACTTCACCTAATAGGAAACATAAATTATACTAGGTTCTGTTCTCAAGCAAATACAGCAAATACCACAATCCTTCAGGTATTGTTTTTTTTTTAAATTTATAAGCACTACATTAAAGTTTTATGCTCATTAGATGCTTTTAGCTTTCAGCAACTGGGTGGAAACTAAATCTTCACTGCACACGACTTCATGTTGAAAACAGAACCATTGGATTTCCAAGACACTGAAAACCATAGGAGTGTCTTTTAATTCTAACTTACAAAACAAGAAAGTGACAAGAAAACAACCGAGTCTTTAAAACAATCCCAGCTCCAAGCATCACAAATAAAATCTGAAGCTGGAAGGATTTGTATTCAGAAAGAAAACATCTCTAATTTAACTAGAGTAAACCAGTACTAACAAAATAGGTTGTTTTTTTTACTTGTATTCCTTATAGTAAATTACAACAAGAAGTCAAAAAACACATTACATCACTGGAACAGAAGCAGCATATTTAGGCTAAACACGCATGTTCAAAGCTTGGCTACTGTGTATACTTGGGCAGGCTGTCACTTCAATTTTGACCAGAAACATGTTCCAAAATGTTGACTTAAAAATATAGTTTGTGGTCGACTCGCTTCACGGTACGACCTCGTTTAAAACGTCACGGCTTCGCTGCGTGAACATACACTCAGAACATTAGTGATCTGAAAGGTTTTACTTAAAGAAGCAACATTTATTTCTACAGCTGCAGTTAAGATATTATTCCCAATCTTTATCATCACATGATACATCTTACGAGTTAAAAAACAATATAAATGACTATATTTTTTTACTTTTGGTAAACTCTAACTTCATTGGACGTGCTTGTGTTTCAGACTCGTGTTGTTTTTAAAACTAAACCTGCCAAAAGCACCAAAGCATACTCAGTTATCCAAGCTTTGCTCTTCAGTATTCACTCTTTAACAGTTGCAGTGAAGTTATCCCAGCACACTGTCAAACAAAGAAGCCAGTCGACCAGAGGAAAGTCAGAGACCAACACAAAAACCGCTGCAGCAAAGAAAGGCAGGTTTTGTCCAATCAGAGCTCACGCTGTGAGGCGTTGGCGGATCGGAGGGGGTCACGCGGTAAGGTTGCGGTTCCATTACCTTTTTGGCCGCCTGTTCCTCTTCCACACCGTCCCCAATTACAACATACACTACTTTCCTGCCAAACCTTTGCATTATGCGCTCAAAGCAACTCTCTTTTCCTGCAAAAAACAAATGAACAAGGGGGAAGGAAGGAGGGTAACATGGTCAGAGGGGTCAAAGCTCAGAAGCTGTTTGTTTACCTGGCTGGCTGCATGCTCTTCATCCTTCCCATCGCCAATCACAACATATGTAATGTTAGTGCCAAAGCGGGAGACTATACGCTCAAAACAGCTCTCTTTGCCTGGAGACAAACAGACGGCTTTCACAGGTTTTTCATTTGTTTAGATAGATATGAAAAGAAACACAGGAAGGATGCATCCAGAAACATAGATTAAAGAAATGCGTCTTCTTTTCATACGATGCCGGGGGGTGTATTTGTTTTTTTTTTTTAATCAATTGGAAACATAAAAATTAGCAACTTAACACACCGGTACTGGGTCTTAGCTGACTTCACCGTGATTTTGTCACTCCTCTTTAGAATTCATACCTTAATTAACAGAATGAACATCCAGTCTGAAATTATTGCCTTATTTACAAAGCTTTTCTTCTTCAGTCTCGTCTCACCGACATATTATTTTTGATTTTTCCCCAAATTATTTTCTACTCTTCCTATTTTGTCCACTTAAAAATATTCATCTTGGGGTTTTGTTTAGCCTTCTCACTCAAAGTGTAGATTATTAAACTCTGTGTACTCATCTTCTTTGATCTCTCTCTCTCTCTCTCTT
>CAEGAF010029646.1:0-43647 GCA_903067075.1 Micropoecilia bifurca | reverse complement strand
ATGGTTGGTGGTGGGTGTGTTTTTGTGGGCTTCTTGGCCGTATCTCTGGTTTTATTTTTTTCTTTTTTTATTTATTTCTTTATTTTTGTTTTGGGGGGGGGGGGGGGGGGGCCCCGCAATTCTAGACTTTTCCAAGATTGGGAAAAGTGTAGAGTCCCCGGGATTTCCGCCCATGCTTGAGACAGTAAGATTTTGTGCCTTATTATTGTAATTTGGTTGGTAAATTTCTACAAAAAAAATGTATATATGGACATAAAACGTGCACACAGTCACATCTCTAACCATATGGCTACTCAATCAACAAAAAAGTCTAAATCAAAAGCACCTTACTCTTCAGGGACTGTAACTCTGTTCCTGAACTGCACACTCCTCTCAGTGAACTCAGGAGTTCATGTATAGGACATGTGAGCATTGTTATTAGCTTCTTCTGTCAGGGGAACACAATTGGAAACTTTCATAAAGTCCAGGATGGGCATGTATAATTCATGGAGGATTGGGATAAACAAATCAAACGGCATGCAGGCAGACAGAAACAACTGAGGAAACAAATTGTGTGCATTTGGCTCAGCACTGCATGAGCCTTCGTAGGAGTGACTTAATGTCTGTTGGTCCCTGCTATGTTTTTTTTTTGTCTCCCCACTCTGTACATTTAAATATGTGAATATCCATTTCAAAGAGGACTGAATGCACTCCTGGAAGAATATGAGGTTTTTTTTTTGTCTGTTTACAACAGCTACAAGAAAGAAACCACATGACCTGGGCAAACCTGATACTTTGATCTTTTGTTATTTCTCGCCTCAATTTGAAAACAGACCACCACAGACAGAGATGTACTCATCTATACTCGGCACAGTCATCTTATTGTTATTTCCCCCAAAACATTACTTTGAATAGAGAAGGAAAATCTAGAGCTGTAAAAGAAAGAGAGCAGGGCACAAATGAAGTAACATCCAGTGTTGTCTGCTGCAGGCTCAGACCAAAATCTATCCACATTCACACCAAGAAAATAACATCCTGGCAGACATTCCTATAGCTCTGCGTCTAATGGTCAATCAGAAACACGCACACACACACACACATGGTGTGAATAAGTACAAAAACCCAGTCGGCGTGAGCATATTTAACATAATGCCTGCACCGACAAGGTTTTTCAAAGCAAGTGCAACTGGAGGTGGGAAATTAATGGCTCGGTTCCCCCACATGGCTGTGGAAGAAGATTATTCCTCCAATCCCCTTAATTCCATTTGCTCTAATGAATATGTGTGAGCGCATGTGAGAGGGGAAGAGAGGAAATCACAAGTGTATCCAAGAAAATGGAGCAGGCTGATGTGTTTTAATTAACACTTTCTCACTCTCTCATGCTTATCAGTGGGGTGATGTATTGTTTTGTGTCTCGATACACAATTGTCTGTAATCGTGTCATTGTGCGATTCTTAATCAGCGCTCAATGACGTTCCGGATTCATCTCTGTGGAGCCGGGGGGGTGTTGGGGGATAACGGTGTCAAATGGTCAAGTCTGTCAATTAGATGCTCTGAAAACTGGAACAACTATTGGAGAAACTGCTGATCTGTGTTGCTATTTGAAAATATATCAAAATGGGTTGCAAGAATCCAAAGAATGGGACACTGGTGCAAAGCAAAAGCCTTTGAAGCTACAGGAGATCAATAATGACAAAAAGACCATATCACAATGTTTAAAGTCCCTATAATGATTATTTAATTATTCTTCAACAATCTCCAGCTCATATATTCCCTGTGCTTTCTGGTCAGCTATGCCAAACCTCTGAAATCACACACCCCAAAACTCTGTGTTTGGTTTCTTGAGAGCACAACACATTCTCCAAACTCTAGACGTATTCTTTGAAAGGAAAATGCTTTTTAGTCCAGAGAAAGAATAGAGCAGATTGTGGTTATGTGTAGCAGACCAGAAACGGCTGCTGCTTTGTCTGTGTTGCTGATGACCTCCATATTCAATTTCCATTGATTGTGTTCGCTTCCATTTTACACAATACGATTGTTTTTGGTTCTTTGTGAGCTCTCTGTAAATTAGGGCTGAAGTGGAATCATGCAAATGAACATTTATGACCAAAACTTTGTTAGGGAAGCAGACTTTGATTTCTAATTATTCAGATTCACTGTAATTGATGTTAGGTGAACTGCAATGGGTAAAATTTTACACCAAAGTTGGAAAAACAAGGCAATCCCCCCCGAGAGATTGTATTTGAAAAAAAACATCCATCCATCTATCCATCCATTTTCTGCCGCTTATGTAGGGTCCGGTCACGAGGGCAGCAGCGTCAGAAGGGAGGCCCAGACTTCCCTCTCCCCAGCCACTTCTTCCAGCTCTTCCAGAGGAACCTCAAGGCCTCCTCCCAGTGGGATGTGCCCAGAACACCTCACCAGGGAGGCGTCCAGGAGGCATCCTGACCTAATGCCCGAGCCTCAACTGGCTCCTCTCGACGTGGAGGAGCAGTGGCTCTACTCTGAGTCCCTCCTGGATGACCGAGCTTCTCACCCTACCTCTAAGAGAGAGCCCAGCCACCCTGCAGAGGAAGCCCGTTTCGGCCGCTTGTATCCAGGATCTCGTTCTTTTGGTCATGACCCAAAACCCATGACCATAGATGAGGGTGGGAACGTAGATCGACCGATAAATCTTGAGCTTTGCCCAAGAAATAAGCCAAAAAAAAATTTGAATAGGGCAAATTTCAAAATCAAGACTGACTCGTGTTTTTTCACTTGTGTATTTAAAAATAACTAAAAAGAAATGATAAAAATATATAGCTATAGTAGTTAAAAGTATATTTTCTGAGATGATTAAACAGCATTTCTGTTTATTTGAAAGAATTCAATTTTTTTAATGTTTTTAATATCACAATACAGTGATGAGTTTTACATCAGTCAAGCCAATTTCATTTTGTATTTATTCACATGTTGCGATACTCAGTATGCTGAAATTTCACTGTTCATAAAAAATCCATAATGCTGTGCATTACAGTCATGTAAAAAGACAAATCACAGTTTGTTGGTAAGCCCAAGAAATAAGCCAAAAAAAATAAATTAAATTATTTCATGTAGTGTGGTTTTCATGGAAAACTTCCCGTCTTCTAGGTATAAATTAATCACAGTAAAAACATGAAGTAGACTTCCCTCACCCATAAAAATGGAAATTTATTCCCCCTTAAGCAAAGGAGTAGACTATGTTTTCTGTCAATAAAAAATCAATACAAACACATACAACTATCTTATTTTGTAAAATAAAATAAATTAAAAAACATAGATGTTGCTTGTAATAACTCACATAACTAGTCATGTTTTGTTGAACCATCAATGAGAACACCTTTGGAGCAAAACCCAGATCCTTTAATTCAAGAAATCCTGCCAAAATAGACATTTACTTCTTTGCCGTTTATTCCTTAATGGTCTTGGCAGTGGTGGGGAACAGGTTCATCCCTCAGAATAGATCAGTCTGGACTGCACATGCGAACCAAGCTGGCAAGTAAAAAGCAGGAGTTGTACATTCAGAGGAGGAAATAAAAAAATCTAGGTCTGTGGCTTTTTTGTTCCCATCTCAAAGACATTTATCTCATGAACCCTGCTGAATAGTTAATAACTGGAAACTCCGTGAGCCATCTCTGCTGCTAGTGCTGCTGCAGCTTTCAGTCCTTATATTCTCATAAAACAGATATTTTGAAGTATGACTGTTCTCGTGCGGCGAACAGAGAGGCCCAACAATGACCTAAACTGGCCCTCGTGTGTGTCTGGTGGTAATGGAGCTGTCAAGGGCCAGAGACTGAGCATTAGGTTGATAGATGGCAGTGGAGTGATGCTAATTAACCCTGATGCTTTACACGTACACATTGCCTCTGTATCTCAGACATACAGTGGGGTGGAGGAACACGTGTCGTTTCCAAGCAGTTACACCAAAACGCTCGCTTTGAGTCAGGTGCACTGATTGCTGAACGTGAACACGTGGGATTTCCTCATTTTAAATGTGTTTTAAATGTGTTTTAAATGTGAATTTTAAAAAAAAAACACACAAATGTGCATGCTTTGCAGGTGTTACTAAAAAAATGATCATAAAACGTTTCCCTCCATGCTGCGCAAGGAATGATAAATCGGGAAAACTTAGCTGCATTTATTGCAGGCGCACCACACTGCGAAATTGATCCGAGTCGGTTTGAGGAATTGTTTGCTTGCTCAAAATTTGACTCAGCCCTTTAATAGCCAGCGCGAGTTTCCATTTAATGAGACGAGGACTGGCACTGAGGAATGTTATCTAGCTAATTTATCCGACAGAAGATGGCTGTGGCTGAGATTCCACTGTCGATTCCCCCCACTGTCTGTGCCCGAGTCCATCTGTCTCTATTTTTTTTCCCTCACAATTTGTTCCCTTGCTTTTGTGTTGCACAAATTATTAGCAGATCACCCCTCACCACCACCCCCCTGCAGGGCTTCTGGAGTCTTTGAGGGTCTTGGTACGGCGGGCATGAAATGCAAAACAACATAACCCGAAAATAGGGAAGTAAGTAAATACTAAAACAGAAAGAAAATCACATCTTGCCTGAGACTAGACAGAGAAAAACTGTATAGTCTAGTCCAGATAGTCACCACTTCTTCTCATTAATGTTCTATTCCGATAGTTTTGACTTCAGAATCGCATTTAATCTTTTTTTTACTTTGTGTTAAAAAAATGCCTTGCACATCGTCTTGCAGGGTTTGTCCACTAAAGTTCTTTTAGTGGTATAGAAGAGAGTTGGTTGATGACCAGAATAGGCTGATTTACATCCCGTCCGATCTTGACGGGAGGCGGATTTTAAATCCAGTACACAAATGTCTTATTTTGCCACTTTGTGCACCGTTTAGGCATTAACTCTGTGTATTTGTTATTACAGGAGGCATGAGACTCAAAGTTGCAGACTCTTGCTATACCCGAGTGGCTTGCTTGTCATCTCACTCCTTCTCAATTTCATACTTTTGCAGTTTCAGTTGTTTTTCCCCACCCAACTATTTTCAAGCATGAAAAGTAGCAATCTGCCACAGGGAGTCGATTTGTTCCTGCCTCGGGTACATTTTGTCAAATGGGTGAAGGGGGCAAAATTTGCCTGGAGTCTACCTCAGCTGGTGCGCCAAATACAGGAAATAAATAAAGAAAATGAAAAATGAGAGTAAAGTGAGCATAAATAAAATCAATGGTAAAAGTAGAATAAAATGAAAGTAAATAATCACAGTTAAACGTCCCAAATTAGCTGCAGCTGAATGTTAAATGCTTCAAGGTCTGTGTACCTCTGATATGGAGAATATTTAATATTTAGGAGATTAAAAAAATCCTCTTGTTTTGAATGTAGGAACTAATAACATTTTTTTCTCTTCTTTTGTTTCAATTTCATTTACTTAATCCAAAAGAGACTTGATTACTGTTCTACTCATGGCTATCAAATACCAAGACATCATTTGAGCATATTTTTGGCAGAGTAAAACTTTTCAATACGAAATAACTTAATTGAATCACATTAGAGGAGAAACGAGGCGTTGATTGGACGAGTCGCGAAGACATCAACAAATCTGCATGCAAAGAAAAAATGAGAAGAGTTGAGGAGGTACAACGGTTTAAAAACTTTTGAGAAAATTTAAAAAAAAACAAGAGAAAAGAAAGCATAGGTGAACAGCAATCATCTCGTCAAAGCAAAGTGTAAAAGAAAACGGGGGGAAAAAAACGTAATCATCAGAACAGATGCGTGAGAACTAATGAGGGGATGTTTAGCAAAAGCGTACAGACAAAAGAGGAGGCATCGGATGAAAGGGAAGAAAAGGGGACTGATGAGAAAAAGAAAGAAAAAGTCTATGGGAGGAAACATCCAACAGAGAAAGACAAAGTGAGATAGAGATGAAAGATGAAGAAACTGAAGGAGAGGAAACGGAGATAATTGGTGCAACACAAACAGAGGATTTGGTAAAGTGACACAAGTCCCAGGGAAAAACAGATGGAAGTAAAAAAGTGAATGAAATTAAACAAGGGACTTGTTTAAGTCTGCTAAAAGGTTGAGACAAAAAGAACCGACAGAAGATGAAGAAAGGAAATAGAAAAGCGACCATTGTACGGCATAAATGAACAGAAGGTAGACTGATTTCAGCAAAGGCAAAAAAACAAAGGTTTTCAAAGAGGGGAACTACAAAAAAAAAAGGCAGAACAAAAGAATAAGACATGGAGTACATTTTAAAATTCATCCATAACCACCATGCATTTCTGGTCGCATTTCTCTTTTCATGTTTTCAGGAAAAAAAAAAGTGGGGGGGGGCGAGAAAAACAGCACTGCCATGTTTCATCTTGATGGTGTAATTTATGAACGGCGTCATGGACGCTCGGATGTGTTAAAGTGCAGAGAGCTTAAGACGCAGATAATGAACTGAATCGATGGTTGTCTAAGGTCTCTTAGCCAGTTTTTATCTCGCAGACTTATGTATAAGCGAGCGAGTGAATTAATGGCCCAGCGAGCCATTAATTCCCAGGAGCTCTTCAGTGGCAGACTGTAGCAGAGAAGGTCTGATGGTGATAATGCTTCACCACCTAAGCCATGGGACTCGCCCAGCAAGACCGCTTTACACCCCGTCTGCTTTGCCTCTGAAAACTGACTTCAAATGTTAGCAGCCCATTAAATGGCCATTATCAGCTGTGCTCAATCCTTAAAGGATGTATCAAAATGGCTTATGTAGCACCTAGGAGTAGGAGTAAGTAAAGAAGGCGCCCGTTTGTGTCTTTGAAATCAAAATGACGTTGGAAGACGCAGGTTAAACTTGAAGGAGGGAATTGTTTTGAATAATTGATTAACTGTCCTATAGGGACTATTTAATGTTTCCATTTCATTTCAGGTCCCTTTTTAATTATTTAAAAAAGTAAAGATTATCTTATTATAATGTTTGAATATATTTTATGAACTGTGTTAAAAATTCAAAAACTGAATCGATGGCCGCCTCAATTTTCTATTATACTTCTGTGAAAGTCAAAATAAGACCAAGATTGCTTGAGTAAAGACAACTTTGTAAAAAATAAAAATAAACATTTAATGCATTATGGGGAAAACTGTGGAAAGATACATGAAAACAATTAATGTTTGACTACATTTTGTGTAAATATGAGATAAAATTTCACAACATGCATCCAGGGTTGAGCAATGCCAGTCCTGTACAACCAAACAGAAGTTCAACATAAAGTAAATATCTTAAAAGAAAAAATAATAATCCATCATAATTTGATGCATTCAAACATGGCGGTGATGGAGAGATGGTCAGGTGATGTTTTGAACCACTTTACTATAACTATAACATCAATTATTATTATTTTACTCTGAATAGGTTAAAGAAAAACTTTACATTTATAATTAAAAACAAAACACAACCACTGCCTGACAATTTAAGTGGTTGATTAACGCAGTACTACATTTACGGAATAAACTCAGACTATGTCGAGGTGGAATAGTCTTAACATTCCACCTCAAAATTGATCAATTAGGATTTAAAGTTTGTTTTTCGCATCTGATTTGTAAAAGGCGATAAAACTGTTGTCAGCAGCCAGTTAGGCCCCGAGACCGTTTCCCCCCCACACCTTTGCAGGTAATCACAGGTAAATTGTAAAACCAATAATTAGTCTAATGTGTCTTTTGTGTGAAACTCGCAAGTGGACTCTGCAATTTGACGGCACGAGGGTTACCTCTAATTGAGGAGGAGGAGGATGACTTGCTGTAATCACCTTGGAGACAAGATGAAAGGCTTGGATTACAAGCTATTGGAAAGGAGGTATTGACTAATTACAGATCCACTTCAGGACAGCTTAATCCAAACTCGATGTCCATCCAAGTATTTGACAATTTGCAGAGCACTCGTTCTCAAATAGCAATGCAATCACATTGTCTAAAAGCGATTGAAAACTGGGCCCTTTTAGAGCTGCACAACATTCATGGATACATGACAGGAGAGATGGGGAAGTGGGGGAGGGGGATTTAATGGGGAGGCAAAAGATGCAAGATGCAACACCAACCCACCGAATCAGTTCATTTAAATTTCCAAGAGGAACTTGCAACAGAAAGATTTACAGATCTGGAAATGTATTTCTCCCTGCTGCTGCTGCTGAAGTGGAGGAGACAAAGTCAGAGGGTTCACTGGAAAATGCAATGCCTTACAAACTTTTACAGAGGGTTTAGGTCTGAGTTTGTCATGCAGTGGAGAAATGTGACGCAAAAAAGGACAGGAGGCAGGTAGCTGAGGCTAAAGCCTTTAATATAACTATTGATAAATCATTACTTTCCTTCTCTCACTATCGAATGCACTCACTTTTCGCAGCACTGTATCTAACTCACTGAAATCAACACCGACTGGCACACACAGAACAAATACCCATCTGTTACCACCCAACTCTGAATGCCCTGAATACAAATCTAGTAATTATACACAAGGGCTGCACATGAAATTCAAAAACACACAAACCAGCTGCCTACTCAGGGAAAAAAAAATAAATTAAAAAATTAAAAAATCATCCTATTGTTCCAAATCATTGAACACCTTTTAGTAGCACATAAAACTAGGAGTGTGTCCTCCTGTTGTTTAAACCTTTCCGACCTGAGTGTGAAAATGAAGCAGCCCAAATAATCTAAATGACTAAGAGTCTCTCCAAGTCTGCTGGCAGAGAGGCAATGTTGTCTCTAGGCATTGCTGGACATCTGCGTGCTGCCCTTGTGTGGCGGTGGGTCCAGCATGGAGGTGTCACTTTGGGTTGAGGGTGTGGCGTCTACCACCAGAGGGCAGGATTTGGCTGTATATTGGGGGAGGATGGTGGCAAGGGGGTTGACTGGGGTAAGGTTGTGAGGGTCTCAGTGGGATGAAATGGGACCTGGGAGCTTTAGATTGTGCCCCGATGGACTGTAGCATTTTGGAGGCCTGCAGGGGCCTGTGTGTGGATATTACCACAGACACACATGGAAACACTGGGAACTGGGATCAGGGGGCTTTACTGTGGTCCTCCTTTGCTCCCATTCAGCACCTGAGAAAATTTGGCATGAACTAGAGGTGCTTATGGGCCATTCGTCTTAATCTCCCAGGGGCTAGATCATGGGGTGGATAACCTTCGCTGCCCTTAGGTGCTATGAGTTTTAGGCCTTCCAGCCTCACTTGCATACACCTCCAGGCAACCAGCTGACAAACATGCTCTCATACATCTACGAGCCTCCACACAAATAGAATACCATTTTCAGATGTCCTTTCTGTGCAGCAAACCTGCCATGACACATGCAGGCAACCATCTTCTCTCTATGACATGCCTGAAATGCCAAAGACAGCCTGACACATCAAATTAGCTCCCAAACATACACCAAAGGAATATGACATGTACTGGATTCAGTCCTCCAAGCTGGTATTTCACAATGACCTAAATAAATCTGAGGGGAATTTAAATTTGTCTTTGCCAGTAGTGTACTAATCCACCCCCAAACATTTACCCAAACATGGTTAAGAGAACTTTCAGGAGATATCATCAAACTAGAAAGGACAGGGCATCAAAATGACTTTGAAAGTGGTATGAAATTGTCACTCTGGCTGGTCTGGGCATTTCTGAAACTACTGGCTTACTACGAGTTGGTGTTGGATGAGAAAGGGACAGGCTAGCTCAGAGTTATAGAAAGGCAACAGTTTCTCAGATAACTGCTCAACCAAAATTATGGCGAAACAACATCAGTAGTCAGAATTTTCTTTGAACTGCTATTTTTTTTACTTTGTAGGCTACCATTTACTACCTGGGCTGATAGGTGCAAATCTGCAGCATACAATGAAACACATGAATGTTCCAAACAGAGATGGTTGAAGCATTTTGCCTCTAGTTGTAGCATCTTGTGCTAGCATTTATTTTGTGGATTGTAGATTTTTGGTTCCATTTTCTGCAATCACAGCATTTTTTTTTTTTTTGTTTATTTGTTTGTAGCAATTTCTCACATTTCATTTTTTGCATTTGTATGTTTTGGAGTTTGCGTCATTTTTGCGTCATGTTTTGTCCATTAATGTGCATTTGCAACCGTTTCCTGGAGACTGAGGGAGATAGATTGCATTCTTATGTTTGAACAAGCATAAGAAGTTTGAAGTGTTCAAACTTCAACACTAAAACCCATCTTCTTTATATTTCAGATTTCCCTGTAGTTGCACAAAATCGCAGTCTGGTCCTGCAAGTTTTGCGCTTTTGTTCTCTTGGTGATGCAACGCGCCTGGAGCTGTAAATGTCTTCAGGTGCAAGGCAAAACAACTAGGGAACTTTATTTTTCTGCTTTGCTTGTTAAAAAAAACAGTAGTTGATACATACACAAAACCAGTAAACAAAACCTGCTGGACTTGGGAGAGTTTTGATTCAAAGCATGTTTGATTTTTACTAAAGGTATTCCCTTGTATCAAACCCATTAGGCATGTATTCCCATTGCTGAACTCTAAAATGAGCCTCATACATCATGCAATACGCCAGCAGACCTGCGAGGAAAGCACTTACAATCTGCTTAATGAAAAACAACTTAGCAGCAAATGAGGGGCTACAATAGGAAGTCTTTGGATATCACTCGAGCATGCTGCTAGGGGAAGAAAAAAAAGAAAACGGTGTTTGATGCAAGTTGTTTGAAAAATGCCAAAATGCCAATGTATACTCTCACATGCACCCATGCAAAACTCAATCATACTAAGCAATTGTTTTGATTCAAAGGGGTGTGTGTGTGTGTGTGTGTGTGTGTGTGTGTGTGTGTGTGTGTGTGTGTGTGTGTGTGTGTGTGTGTGTGTGTGTTTTCTTGAGTTACTGTGGGGGCAGCGGCACTCCATGCCTTGTTATGCATGCACAATTTGTTTTGATTCGTCTCAGTTTGCAGGCTCCCGTCTGAGCTCAACCATTAGCCCAGCAGGTGGCTACTTCAGTCATGTTTTGTACATCACTTTGGAAACTTATAACTGGAAGAGTTTTGTTTTTAAAAGTTTGCTAATTTGCCTTCTGCACCCTATGTATTTTTAAAACCAGAGCAATCACAGATAGACAAACTACAGCGCATCATAAACCATACAACTGTATAAGATGAAAAAAAAATATGTTAATATAGTTCCCTGAAAGCTTATTTCCCTTCCCGTCTACATCAGTTGCTTTTGTAATGTTTATTGTGCACATAAAAGAAAAATCATTAAAAACAATTACCCCCACTCTTTTATTGAATAGTATTGTGCACTGGAAAGACTGAAATAAACGCTCTCACAATTTACAAAGCTGAATCGATGGCAAACGTGATTTCAATAAAACCTGTTAGTTTAAAGGTGACTTTTTTTTTTTAACATCAGACCATGCCTAGAGATAAAAACAGACGCGAGTGCAGTGAAGTTATAGTCATAGTGTACCAAAGAGCCATTTGTGATGATTTGAGATTTGTGAAATGATGCATAATCCTGTTAGACATGAGAAGACGGGCACACTGTGGTCATAAAGGGATGGACATAATCGGCAAAGACACTCAGAGAAGCATTCGGAGATTAAACGACGAGGAATTGGAAGAAAAGGGCGAATGGTGAGCAAAGAAAAATTTCTCCCACCCTGTTATTCAACTACCACCAGCCTGAATGGTTGACAAAAGGCGGGATGGATTTATGTCTTTCATGTCTTTTTGATTGTACTGTGTGAATTTTGCAACTGAAACTGGGAGATCTCTGTTCGAGCAAATCGATTCTGAACAATTGCAATCACTGCCATGCGAGTATAACGTAGACCAACCATCAGCTGCTAAAATCACTTTGTATCTCCCTAACACTGTTAATACAACACTCAACTCTCCTGGTCGGCTCCGCGCCACAGCTTGAGTAAAGGTTTAAATTTTAAGACTGCACAGTAAAGACTGGCGCTTTAATTCAGTTGAGTTAACACGGGGAGGAGAATTGAAAATGGAGGCACCCATTTTCCCCATTCAAACTCATTAAGCTTCGGCGTTCCAGCCAAGCGCACTAAGAAATTTGAAAATGTTTGAGTACTATACGCTGAAAGCTGAAAACTGTTGCTCACCGCTATGATCCCAGTTAGAAGGTGAGTTTCCTTCACATCTTGTGTTGTGCAGAGGCAGATGAGATGATCCCCCCCCCCACCCTGAAGTGTTTGTTGTGACGCTGATTAAACCCACTCTAATTTGCAGAACCTAGCAGCCTGTTGCCACAGCAGTCTTGGTGTCTTCACAGAGTAGGAGAAAAGCACAAATGCACTCTGACATTCTAACATTTGTTTCGAGATTCAAACAGCGGCGCAGCAGATGGCGAGACTTTCTGCTCATCTATTTCTTGTGCTCCCAAGCGTAGCTAAGCGGCCATTTGTGTGCACCCCCACCTACAGGTTAGCAGTGAAACAAGACAGTGGTAGTTCCAATAGCTGTGCAACTAATATAGAAGGTCATATCACTTTGTTCAATTTGAAATCCTCTAACTGATTGTATACTGTTATTAAAACATTAATCCCATTAGATTCAAGGTTTACACTAACAGCCCGCAGAAGATTTAGATCTTTAAATATTGGAAGACATTTTTAATCTTTGGTTTCAGTGACCATGTCCTCAAAAGGGTTTTCGGCAGAAAGCAGAACTTCTAAAAGCTAGCTGTGCTTAATGAATTCAATAAATTTCAATTACGTACCTAAATATGGTTTATTTCTAGAAAACATTTAAGCATCCGCTTTGCAGATATGAAAGCGTACAGGGGTTTTTGACAAATCCTGTGGTTTAAAAACAATTTAGTGAGAAGCAAGAGAAAATGGAGCTTTTCCCAGTTCACATACAGAGTAAGAGTGGCTGATTTTGTCCCTTTTTCATTTCATACTTTTGCAATTTCTTTTTTTCATACCCTAAATTTAAGGGATTTACTTTTTTGCCTATTTTGACAATATAAGTTGGTTTTGTATATGTCTGCTGTGCAGACATATACATTTTTTTAAACCAACTGCCATTTTTTAAAACCAACTTTGGGTCGTTTTAATATCTCATTTCAGCGTGAAGCTCCCCAAATGTTAAAGTGAATAGAAAAAAGGAGAGTTTCACTAAATTTTTGTATTTCTCTCCCTAATACATTAAAGTACTGAAATTCCAAAGCAATGTGATTAGCAATTCTTTAAATGCAGAGAATTGAAAAGGTTTGTTTACAAGTACAACAGCAAAGCTGGCAGGGAATAATTTTCAAAATGATGAAGGGCGAATTAACCCTTCACTGGAGCATAATGCGAAGCAGATAAAGTGTCTATTCATTGTGAGTAAAGTTAAAAGCAATTTTTTCTTAGAGGCAGAAAGAGTTCATACTGTTGATATGATGGCAACTGATTTTACGTGACTGTTTACGTTTGAGTCCTTATTTTGAAGTAAGAAAAAAACAAAATTAAGTTGTAGTTTAGTCGCTGACGCTAAACCGACGGACTATTTTTGGTTTAAATCTCAAACAAATCAGACTTTTTACACATTGAATCTATAGCACAGCATTTTTAATCCACTTGAGTTTCTCTGCTATAAATTCACTAGCAAAAAGATAGAAAAAATAAATAAAAATGAAAAGAATAGCCTTCAAAAATGTACCCGCCAGTGTGGCGACCTTCAGCTTTCAGCCAATCAAATAAGGTTTCTTTGATCGCATGTCAGACAGTTAGCTTGTTAGCACAGCTATTTGAGTTGCCTAAATAAACTTATATCGTCTAAAGTTTAGTGAGTTGCATTTATCTTTACCACCCTCCTCTCTTCTTGGCTTCTTGCTTAGTAGGTATGCTTTAGGGAAAAACATTTTAATAATATACACAGCAGCTGTTGCTTGCACTCAGAAAATATTTAGCAATGCTGATTTAATGCGGTAGAGTCACTCTCTCCAGTGAGTCAGAGAATGACATACGCACACCTTGGAAACAGCTGAAGCTCATTGGAAACGTTCAAGGATGAGGTTAAGGAGGGGGAATACGATGTTTGCGCACTTTTGACCTTTGTTCACGTTCTACTTTCATAAGGTCCCCACCAACACGAATGATTCTTGGATCCCACCAGGGAGCGGTACAGGCGAGAGAGCTGGAGGACCGGCTCGTTATCTGCTCCATGCCGTCTCGAGGGAAGAGCCATCGTTCTGTTTTTTGAGGGATTCCATTTCCGAACACCCCTTGTGTTTTCCATCCATTTCCTGCAACTGACATTTTCTCACGAAGTAGCTACGAAAATATTCATACACCATTAGTTTCTCCTCTTTTTTTTGGTAGTTTGTCATGTTACAAGCACAAATGTCATTGCATTTTACTGGGATTGTATGTGATTGACCGACACGAGATAATTGCAAAGATGGAGATTTTCGACATGGGCATTTTCCCCACAGCAGCATTAGAAAGGGAGGCGCACAAACACCGGATGAAGAAAAAGAACTCGTCTGCTAGCTGCGTTTTTATCTCAACGTTTTGTTATGATTGCCCAGCAGACGGACAGCTTGAGAACCCTGCTTGGTGCTGAGAATCGGAAAACGCATTTAACCTCAACAATGAATTTAGTCCAAAACAAATTTTTTTTTTAATCTCCCCTGAATCACCTTCTCAGCCGCTTGTCTGACTAATGCTCTCCTTCCCTGGCCTGCGACGTTAGATAGGAAATTTAGCCTTGCAGCTGCATTGTACTTCCCCCTTTATGAAATGACACATTGAACGCTCAGAACCTGGGATGTTGTTTTATAACCTAGCCGCACTTTAAACTCCTCAACTTCATCCCTGACCTTTCTGACGCACTTTATACCCACTTCATAGATATCAGGCACTACTTTTGAAAAAAAACACTTCTTGAATTGTGTTGCCCACTGAGCAAACGCATGTGACTCATTTGCTGCATTAGCATTCGCATTATTTCCTGAACTCGGACTGGGTGAATATTAACTCTAATAGGCTCCCTCTTTTTTTTCCCCCTGCTTTGACCAGGTGTGTTTATGTGGAGGACGTATTTAAGTATGTGCAAGCATGCATGGAAGTCTGACAATGTAATTAACTCATGTGGGCCGGCATGAATATTAAAGCAAACTTCCGAGGGGTGCGTGCGCATCGGTAGCATTAGAATGCAGCTAGTCGTTTGCCATTATGTTGTTAATGTGTCCGTCTGAGTAACAGGCAGCACTGTGCACACGGACGTAATGCACTAATGCAGTGCCAGCTAATAGAAAGAGCTACTGCTGAAATCACGCTCCCGACGGCATATTAATACGATGGGACGGGTGGATGGATGATTATAATGCAACCGGTGGGAGTAAACTGGGGCCAGAGAGAGAGAAAGAACCGAGGAGGGGTGTTGAATTGAAGTAAGAAGAATAAAAAGATCAATATGAATTGTTTATGTTAGAAAAAGAAAGCAAAGACGAGAGTTGCAGAGAGAGAGAAAGACTAAAGACTATCAAGACGCTAAAGTCTTAAACCCAAGCTTCCCCATTCGACTGTGATCATATAACAGATGAAAGAACAGAATTTTGGGGACCAGAATAAAACTAGCGGTGTGGGGAGTGACTCATATTTATTTATCAAGCAAACACTCATAAAGCAATGCCAGAAGAAAATATAATATACTTGAATTTCCTCAATAAAACCACAGTTTCATCATTATGCGCATCTCATGCTTAGGAGCTGAGGAAAAGTT
The DNA here is from genome assembly GCA_903067075.1 of Micropoecilia bifurca. Lineage (NCBI taxonomy): Eukaryota > Metazoa > Chordata > Actinopteri > Cyprinodontiformes > Poeciliidae > Micropoecilia > Micropoecilia bifurca. The sequence goes on along the minus strand of CAEGAF010029646.1, from coordinate 27,985 downwards.
ACTAAGAAAGAGATTTGTTTTTAATAACATGAGCAAGTAAAGCTACTTAAAGTCATAAGCAAGCAAATAAATGTTTTTGAGGACTTTGCTTTTTCCCCCGACTTTGTCTTAACTTTGACATTTTACAGATATAAGCCTCTCTTTCATCAGCAGGTAGAACTATGTAGGGTTAAAAAAAAGTTAATTTCTTTAACTGATAAAAATCGACTTTGCTACACAAAGTGATATTTTGAAAATTTACTTACAGTTAATAAAAACCCAAAATTCAGGCCCTCTGAACTTTTCAATACCAGATAAAGATGAGTAAAAAGGATTTTTAAATATAGAAATGAAAAGCCAAAACAGTTCCATTGGGAAGACTTTTTGAGGTAATTTGCTTTTTTTTCATTGAACAGATGCTACAAGGAGGGCAGCAGGTCATTGCTGGCTGTCTGCGCCTTCATAATAGAAAAATAAATCAAATTAAATAAATATGTGTGGCAGAAAAAGAGTGGATATTTGGAAGTAGAGCGAAGGTTTCAAGCAAAATGGCCTTTTTGCCAATGGTACATATTTTTACATCCAATTCTGAAACATTTAGGAAGTATTTCAAGCAGTTCAACTCCACAGTTGTTGTTTCTATCTCTACAACTACATTTCACTTTAGTGTCTTCTTCAGTCTACTTCTTTTTTGTTTCTCGTTGATCCAAAATCATTAAACGAAAAAGGAAATAAAACTAACTTTTCTTTTTTTTTTTTTTTTTGCATGTTTGCATTGGATTTGGTCTCCTTTTCATTTATAGATTTTTGTTCCTCCGCCCAGTTTTTTCGGCTTTCCACACTTCCTTCTCATTTGTCTCATCAGCCTCTAAATGTCATGTGGTTGCATAAGGTCAGCTCGTTTGTGCTGCAACCAACAAGTGTTCAATTAATCATCGCTGGCATTTTCGTTCGCTTTTAGATGAATCCCCAGTTTTGCCAATAATGGATACGGTATCATGTGGCCACGATCGAGTCGACACCCAGTTGGATGGTGCTCAGAAAACTTCAGCAAAGACAGCAAGCGGTTATGGCGCGGCGTCAAATTAAAAGCGCTTTCAAAAATATGCATTTCTACATAAGTCTCCCGTCTGGCTTTGAGCAACCACCGTGTCTGTGTCATCTCACCGAGCTTCTTTTCATCTCCTTCGCTCCCCGCCGTCTTTCCCGAACTCAACTCCTGCTTTCAGTTATTTACACCTCTGGCCAAACGCTGCTGGTTTGCTGTTCTGTCTCTCCTGAAATCTCAAGAAAAAAATAAATAAAAAACCCTGGCGCACTCTCAACCTTTGATCACTTGACTTTAAAAGTTGGACAAACAAAACTGTGTCCTGCAGCAAAAGAAGAAGAAAAAAGAAAACGCAGCTGAACGTGCAAACACTGGAAAATAATTCTAAAACTCACAGCAGTGTGGGGAAAAAAAATGTTTTGCCTCCTTACGTATTTATTATGTTTAGTTTTTCGGTCATGCTGGGATGTTTTTACATCACCCAACATATTTCTTTATCAAAACAATGATAACCAGAGTGATTCCAAATTGCTGCTGATATCGTTTCCCTAAAGGAGGAGAAAACCGTCCTAACCATCTTAGCCATTTGTGGAAAATTAATTACTCTTTAAAAAGCTAATTTATCAGGGATGTTTAACTCAATTTCAATTTGGGCCATATCAAAAATCTGAATGTGTTGAGAAAAACCCTCTAAACTGTTAAGATATCAATAAATAGCTGTTTGTCTCAGCATTCAATAAGTGTTTCTTAAAATTAAATAATATTGGATATCTTTTCACACTGATCCAACCAGAATTTTGTGATTGTTTTTTTGTATTTTTGTATTTTTATTTTTGTAGATTAAAAGCATACATTTATGGAGCCAATTTAAAAACAATTGTAAGATATTTGTGCTAATGTATGATGTTAAACGTGGCTTTTTATTAATCGCCATATTGATAATGGGCTATAGTTCGACACCAAGAAAGGCTGAGGAAGCAGTCACTTAAACTCAAAGTTTTTAAGGAAAATGTGAAGTAAAAAAGATTATAAATCAGAGAAATAAATGTGGGAATCTGCAGATTTTGTGTGAATTTGGTGTGAACCTCAAGTTTTGCAGATTTGTTGAAAAACTGGAGGGACTAATTGATGCCCCCCCCCCCGGGTCCTTGAGTTTGACACATGTGCAATATATGTCACACTTATTCCCTAAAAATGCCATCAGGCATTTGCAATAGCAGCGAAGCTTTTGCATTTCTTCTCAGTTATGAACAGACCTGATGAGTCAAGTTCAGGATTTTGCACGATACTCAAACACCATCCAACTCCTGATCCATTTCCATAACAGACATCTTCTCTGTTATTCTCACCAATTCTCACCCGTTTCCCACGCTGCTTCACACATTCTGGTCCCACAGAGGAAGTTGAGTTTCATGCCTGCTGTGTTCAGAATTTTCCCCGACTTTCCAAGGAAGTTAGTTGGGGCTTGTGTTTTGCTAAACGGGCTTTTTTAACTCTGGAGCAGAGCGTAATGTAGTGGTACCGCTCCTCCTCAGTCAACCACACGTCTGCTTTCGCACTTATCTCGCCGGGCTTGATGAACAGTCCGCCTTGAAGTCTGGAGAAGCAGATTGCGACAACCTACATGCAGTAGCGGCGCGAGGATGTTCTGGTTTCATCTCTTGTATTTTATGTTGCTTTTAAAACTGATGATAACGAGCTTCTATTCCACTTATGTGGGAGGGTTTAGAGTAAAGTGTTTAACTGTTGGTGTTAGAAGATTCAGATATCTAACAAGTCCTATTAAAAAAATCTAAAATATTTGCATTGTGAGAAAACAGAGGAATTGTTGTTATCCACCTGTTTAATTCATCACTTGAGAATTAAGGATACAACAAATGAGTCTAATCCTTTCGGACAATGAAGAAGTGCTTTTTCCATTAAAACAGATTATAAGCTCCTAGCTAGAAAAGAGAATAATACTGTAAACTAATGAGTCGGATGGCCCAAATACAATCATGTTGACAAGTTCTCTGTGGCTTTGCAGATGAAAACGATAAAACAATGTCCAAGTTGTTAATGCAGAGAAAAGCTAAGTGCATGAAGACTAATAGTTGTACCTCTTGAGGCAATACATATTCAATTTTAAAAGCAACAGTGTGTGGAATAATGTTTTTGACATTGATTGATTACAACTGGAAAAGCTTCAAAGCATTTTTCAAACTAACAGAGTTTGTTAATAAGTTTCGCATGTTTGCTTCGCAAGAAAGTTTCTGCATATTTTACGTATCAATATCAGATGCTTATTCATTACTGAGGGTAATTGAGCTTTGTTATGAGACTTGGGTACCCCAAAAAACATTCCAAGCTGGGACCGAGACGCCCTCTGACCATTTCTAGCATCTTCATGAGATTTCTGACAGGATCGGCGCAGGGCTCTGCATTCAACCATCAGCTGTGGTATCTCAGAGGTGCCAAGTTATTGATATTCTACTGCAAGTGTCAATATATGAAAGAGCAAGCCCGCTCACCACCTAAGGTTCTGCAACACTGCTTGTATATATTACGCCTTCCACAAAACACTTCAAGGTAGGACTTAGTCTCTTTCACCATCTATGCTTTCTGGAAAAAAAAAAGCATCTAAGGTGGAAAGAGACCTCAGTGTTTATATTCCACTGCTGGATGGCTTGCCTTCAAGTGTGCAGTGACGGAACAAATCACTAAACGTTAGCCTCCCTCAGTTCTTGAACACTGAAAAAAAAGTGATGGGATTTCATACATCAAGGAAACGTTTCACTGTAGAAATACAAGATGCCGGTGATCGTATGGATCGTGCTTTATGTCGACCTCGAAGAGTCCCGCTACGCTGCCAACTTGGTGAGTTTGACTGATGCTTTAAAGGTCTATCAGGGCTGAAAGAGGGGCAGGTATTTGACACTCATAATGAGAGAGGTCAGCACAGTTATTAGTTATTAATGAATGGCCACTGGCTGCTTGTCTTTGTCGCCAAATGAACACGCTTATCAAAGAGGCAGAAGACAAGGAATCCTGGAGGACGTTGCATTCGTCACCAAGCTAATTGCTCCATTTTGTAAGAGTCCACACCTAAAACATCTAAAATTATTCAACCTTCAGGAAAAAGTAGGTGCATTACCAAAATGCACAAGCAAGCATGTCATAAACAAAACAATTTAAGAGCTAAATGCTTCTAATAGCTACTGGATTCTTATTGTTCAAGTCCTTCAGATGAGCATCTTTAGTTCTTCCAGTAGAATCCAGCAGGAATCAGCCCCCATGGGAAATTGCCTTCTGGTTCATTCGTGTTATTTTTTTAATCATTCTATAAATAGATGTTTAAGTCAAATGACTATGATAGCCACGCAAATGTTATTTTAAAACTTCTTCAAAACCTTGGTGGACTTTTGAGGAAATTACATCAAAGCTTCAGGTTCCTCACAGACGGCATGACATATTTTCATATTCATACTTTTGCCCACAGTTGATTCAATTTTTCCACTGGAGGCTTTCAGCACGAGAGGAATCAAACCGTCCTGTGGTGTTCTTTTCCACGTCCGCTTCATTCTCCTCTTCCAGACGTATCTCTGACAGAAAAGATCCTCTTCTGACTAATCACTTGCGACAGCAGAACCCTAAAACCTCAGACTTATGCATTTTGCTGCAAGCAAAGTGGAGCTGATTTTTCTTGTGTTTTGGGGGAGAGTAGAGACATTCATATTTAGTCTGGGCCTCACTGCTGCCATCAAGTCTTGTTGAATGTCTGTAATATCTGCCTCTTCAGGAATCTGACGGCAGCCATTGACAGCTTTATCCGTCAGCCATGTTCAAGCACAGTATTTTAGCCACTGTTGTTCTTTTAACTTTGCACAAGCAAACTATTTCTCCAACGATACCCATAGAAACATTTACTGCCATCTTCTCGTATTCTTCGTAGTTTTAGTCTGATTTTCCGAACACATTGTACGATTTCAAGACTCTAGGCAAAACTAACCTGGTATGGGATGACTGAACAATTTCTAATTTTACCTGCACACCTACTTCGGATTAAAAGTGAAATAATGATATATGCAATATGCATTGCACATCTAGAATCGATAAACTACTGCCTGTAATGTCTCTTTTTCCTTCAGTCAACATCCACAATATTTTACTCAGCGCCAAGAAAGTCAAAGAAAGAACAATACTCAGCTCTTAAAGTGCATTAAAGAGCCGATCATCTTTCCCTTTTCTGTTCTCATCTTGCCGCAGGACTGATGACTTTGTATTTTCTGTTATTTCTGGCTTGCTGTCTCAATCCATCTGTCAATCACTTTCCAAAGGGGGACGGTAATATGACTTCCGCCGTAAAACAAAGCACTTTCTGACAGACAGTTTAGTCTGCCGCCCTGTCTGCCTGTGTGAACACGACTGAAACACGAGATCATTCTAGGACGCAAAAAAAGACTCCACCCAGCTTCGGATCTCTTGTCGTATTTGAGGATACTTTTAGTCCATGTGACGGATAAAATAAATTCTCCCCTGGAACATTGTTTATCACATAATTTAATCATCTGCGGTCCCATCTGCAGTATTAATTTAAAGAAGCTGCTTAACTGAGCACAAAGGCAACCAACCAAATGGCATCCTCAGGAAATAAACTGGCCAGGTTGGCAATGATTAGGTGTTGCGCGGCGGCGGGTCATGTGCCGTGAAAGCCCCACAAGCCAGTGAGTCATCTAAATGGATGAGTAGCTTTATTACAAGAATACTATCAAACTTTATCAAGTGCTCTCTTTCAATTTATTTCTAGAAGGAATCGTCTCTGAAGCCGTAACACGGTGAATGAGAATGCCGTCGGTCCTGCCAGTTTGTGAGATTTGCAGAGAGAGAGAGAACAATTGATTCGCCAACAAGCAAACATAATGGTACGAGGTATTTTTTTTATTTATTTTCTTTTTTTTAAATATCATCCATCTCCACGTGTCAATTCTGCCACTCCACCAACAGTGTTCCTCCTAAAGACTGTCCAGATCATCAGCTCATTGAAAGAGACATCCCACTTTATCCTGTGACACAGCAATTTCCCTGTGGTGTGTTAATAAAAACACCCAAATAGAAGAGAAGACATGCATGACTGTGACCTTTTCAGAATGACAAGACTGGAAGAAAATGGCTGTTCCCTATTGGCATTTAAATCCTCCACTTTCCTCCCATCTGACGCTTTCATTATAGTTTCATTTGACTCCCAACCTTGTCAATTATTCAAAGTGTCTATTTAGCTAAAAAAGGAGCGGTTGCTCAAGCCGTGCAAGAACGTATGGAAGGGGAAAAAATTGGATGTTTGATAGAACACAACCGAAGCGTTAATGTGCTCCATTTCACTTTTCCATGATCAAGCAGTGGTTAGAGAGAGGCTGATGAAATTGCCCCGACTGCAAAAATCGCGTGGCTTTTCTTTTGTATCCTGTTCCTCCTGCCGGATGCATCAATAGATCAAAGAAAAGGCATCGTTTTTTTTTTGTTTTTTTTTTTTTCACCCCGCATGTTTGTGTGTCTGTGCGCAAGTCTGATGGCTTTGAAGATCCCTCTTTGCAGCCTGCTGCGTCCACACACACCCACAAGGCTCAGTGGTTGTTAAAGGTTTACATGCATTTCGACCAAATCCCTGGTATTGATGGAACTTCCTTTTTTTTAATTTCCTGACATTAATCCCTTTCAGCGTTTCTCATCTTAGTTCAGAGTGAAGGATTTCCTACTTCGTCTTAAGTGTGTAAGAGGTCTACATATTTTTGTGTGTGCGCGCGTGTGTGTGTTTGACGGGATTACATTTAAATTGCTCAACTTGGGTCAAATATTCAAGGTTTTGTATAATTTAAAGCCTATTCTTGATGAGCATATTGATGAAACTGATTACCTTTGTAGTTTTTTATTGGTTAAATTCAAAGGTAATTGAACATAACATCTGCAATTAGACGTTCAGTCCATCTAAAAAGGTTGTTGAGTTTACAGAAAATTTATATTAGTTTTGCTTTGGCCTTTACCTATTGTGGCAATAAGTTTCATGTGGTTGATGTTCATTTTAACCAAAGATAATGTTGCCACTTCCTTACCAATCTGAACTTGTTTCAACACATTTTTTGGCTGAGAAATGGTCCTAAACCCAAACAGAGCAATGTTCTCTGTGACTAGCCAACAACTACTCCGAGCTATTTAAACATCATCAGTAGCTATGTCCCAATCCAATCATCATGCAAAAATACATACCATGACTTTTGTGCCAGAAGATTAATCTTATTAATGAGCATTCCAATATAAAGTCAACTGGCTACGCTAGAAAAGCAGCTAAAATTCTCATACATACATGCATACATACACTGCTGTATGTTTAATAATACTTTAGAATCACTTAACATCTCTCATACTGTTTCATACATGTTAAATGCCAGTGCCGCAACTTTAAAGCACTAAATGTCAAACAGGCAGGTGCCGCTGCAACAGAATATATGCAAGTGTTTCCAAAATGGTGCAGCAGTGAAGCAAATTTCATCCTAAGCTATGCTTTAGCTCTGTCTGCATGAAGATTCACTCACTTCAGCATGCTAGATGCTAAATGCCCTTCAACAGAAGGACCACCCAACATATTTCTGACCACTTACACCTTATTATCCAGATAATTAAGCATTGGGTGGGGCTTTGGTATAATAGCAAAAGGCAAGGACAATCTTCTGACAAAGTATAGATGTGGGTTTTACAACAATACAGATGCACAATGCAATTTTACACGATCTTAATTTCACATTTACATTCGTGTAATTTGCATTTTTAGCGAATACTTAGTACCTTTTCAGAGAACCCTAGTTGGAAAAGCTAATTGATCCCTTTGAGAATATAAATCTGCCTCACACTTCAATACAGTTTCTCACCTTCCCATCTTCTGCTTCGCCAACATTTCAGTAGCACACAAATATTTGCATGACATTTTTTTTATTCCTCACACCTCCACTGCATTCCCACTGTCTTCTCTTCCCAGCCTCAAACTTTAGTGCTGTTTTCTCTATTCTAATTATACACCGCTGTCTCCTCGGGTTCTTTGATCACTTTGTCCGTTTCATCTTGTCGAGTCCCATTCTCACTTTGATTCTCTCTTTATGTTTCTCCCTCTTTCGTTATCCATCATCTTCACATAGAAACTCTCCATTACCAGCAATGCCAACATCTCCAGTGATTCCTCACTTCGCTTCTTTAAGTACGAGAAGGGGGGGAAAAAGAAAAATATGAGATCTGACAGACACGCGCAAACGTTTTAATCGTAAACTGACGTGGTGAAGTGTTACTTTATTTCAAATGAAGACATGGGCCTGGCGATGACGATGAGAAAAAGACTGGATAAGCTCTAGCAACTAGAAAAAGATGAAAGAGAGAGGGAGATGGAGGTTTATAATTTATTCCCTCAGTATGTCATAACATAAATATGGGTGTCAGAGACGAGAGATGCTCCTGGCTTCAGCGCAGTTGGTCAAGTTCCCTCTGAGCATTCACACGCACAAGGACACACCCATATGCGTGCGCACCGTCGCACCGAAAGGCATCAACAAAGAGTCTCACACACACTTCGCACTCGCATTTCCTTGGCAGGGGAATCAACCATTACAGTGACTGTCGGTTATTACGCCTTATTCCCCCAGTGATGGATGTAACACTTTGTGGCGCGGCAAAATGTGTTTTGGAAATGTGTTTGGAATTGCTTTGTGGCAGTGCTGAATGCTTTTGGAATGAGATCATAACAGGCTGAGAGCCACTGTAATACGATTGAGGAGCATGTGGCAGGGCACCGCTTTGGCGTGAGTGGTGTCTACGTCTGTGTGTGTGTGTGTGTGTGTGTGTGTGTGTGTGTGTGTGTGTGTGTGTGTGTGTGTGTGTGTGTGTGTGTGTGTGTGCACAGGCTTCTTCAGGTACATTCAGGTGTGTGTTACGGTGGAGCTGTGATTGTACATACACGTTTATTAGTGTAGGTCATGGAGAAAGTGCATTGGTACAAGTATTTATAAGTGACACTGGCAATTCGGCGTCGGCTTGCCAGACCTGACGATTGCTATTCCTGCAAAGTTAGAGTGTGATATGGTTCGTCTCCTCCATTATGCTGCTCTGGAACCGTGCATCTAAGCAATAAAATGAGAGGGAGGGAAAAAAAAAGTTCTCATGCATTTATGTAAGTTGTGATTTAGAGCTTCAACTGTTAGAAAGATGCAACTACGATAAAGTAAATTGTCAGTCCATTTGCGGCATCTATGGCCGTCCTTTTTAGTCAGGGATTGAAATAGTCTGCTAGCATTTTCTAAAAAGGAAAGAAGGGGAACCGCTTCACGCTGTCGATGGCTTCCAAGCACATCTGACATGCAGCCACGTAATTAAAGGTTACCTGAAAATAGTCTCGCTGCAGTAACGTCATCTCTTAGATTGAAAAATAGAAAAAGCAACCACCTCCTTTATTTGTTTGTTTGATAAGAAATTGAATTTTGCTAATTCTTCACTCGGCTTTGCAGAATTTTATTATATTGATTCAAATTTTGGTTTTCTAATCAACTTTCCTTAATGTGCAATCAAATGCCAAATTAGATATTGTACAATTGCATACCTACAGTTTGTGTAAATTAGGAATGAGACAAATCAGTAACATGAAGCATGTGAGGAATCAAACTAATCATCCGGTAGTAATGTAGATTATTTTATTGTCCCTACAATTTCTCATACTAGACTTTAAAATTGAGCTATAAGCATTTTTGAACAAGCAATTTTTTTCATGATCAGCATTTAAAATTATTTGGTTCACAGCCCAAAAGACTTCTACCCCCTTTCATAAGAAAATTGTGTATTAGTGTATGTTATGCGATTAATTATTTAACACCACTCATTATTTATTCATCTTGTAATTTACTCTCAAGTCTGTGTTGTATGGGGAGATAATATATGTGATGATATCTACAGTCTGAGCAACAATTTAGAAATTTTAAACATCTGTTAATGTAGCAAATCAGGCTGAACATTTCCCTTTACAATTATTTAATAGGAAAGAAAAAAGACTGAAGCAAATAGATGTGCTGTAATACTTTAGCTCGGTTTTCCTTCAGTTTCTTCTTTTTTCACAATATTGGTCTTTATTGCACAATAAATTGACAAGTTATAGGGTGGAGAGAGAAACAGGAAGACATGCAGCAAATAACCTGAGAGAAGAAGCTGAACCAACAACAAATACGTTGAGGGCCACAGCCTGAGCACCAACCGAGCCACGCAGATCCCGTCCTATTTTAGTTTGAGTCATTGCAGGTGACCACAAGCATTAGCCGTACTCATGTAAGATACACTCGCATACAAGACACCGCTTGCATTTTTACAAACGCCGCTGCTAGGAAGGAGGCGAGGCCTCAGTCATCACTGCAGAAACCCCACAGCCCCAGGCCATCCAGGATAAATCAATGCACCTCAGTCTCATTGATCCAAGATGTGGATGCCAGCCATGCATACATTAAGCAGGTGTGATCCGCTGCTGTGTAATCCAACTTCTCTTGATTTGAAACTTTACACTTCAGAAAGCTCCCGTAGGCGAGTTTCCAAACTTTCGCTCAAACTAAATTAGCATTTCGAAGAAAACCAGAAGGAAAAAAAAAAAAAAGAAGAAGGCACCTTGATTATATCGGCTCAAAGCAACCGTAGTAGTAACTGTTACAGAATGAAATAAGACAGATTTAAGTAGCCAACAAATAATTAATGGCGAATGATAGCTGAAAGAGAGGATCCTCCGTGTCTTATAGCAGCCAATCCCATATGGGGTCTGCTGGCAAACAGTACAAATGTTCTACCAAAACCTTGTTTGAAATTAATATTGAATTAGCCATATTTAATTCAGTCTGGTTTTTAATATTGCATTACAAAGAAAAAGAAGAAAAAAAAAGAAATCAATCCAAGACACGCTTATCATGAAAGAGCTGTGCAGGAAGTGTTAGAGGACTCGAGCATCTCTAATGTTGGCCGACATCAATCGATTCATTAAATGTAGAGCCGGGGACACAGGAGGCATGACCTTAAAATTAATTCGCCACACACATCCTAAAGTAGGGCTCAAAGTTTCGGATCAATCTGAATATACAGATGACCTCCTCAATGAGCCGAAACTCAAGACGCTGCCATTTTAGATCACTTCTCTTGGCACTTGGCAGGACAGATTGTTGGGAAAAGTCTCTTGCAACACCTATATGACAGGCATTGTTGCTCATATAAAACCAAAAAAAAAAAAAAAAAACACTTAGTGGAACAAATGTACACACACAGTACATCACCAGGTCACACAAACCTGATGTCTGCTAAGAGATGCCCTTGGGTGAGCAAGATTTCAGCCAGACTACTGCATCCCACATGTCAAATAGACAAATGCATCTGTGATGGTGAGAGCATTTTCCCCCCCTGAAGATAACATCTTCTGGCAGAAGAACTCAAATATCCTCTTGAAAGCAAAGGAAATGCGTTCCAGTAAAGTCCATCAATGACGTTGTGTACAAAGATTCATACACACACCGTTAAGATCATAACAGTCAGATCACATATTGTATTTGAATGCTTTCTTGGGGATTTATCTGGTCAACCATAGCTGTTGAATAACAGATCAAGCTCAGTCCGACGGTATTAAGCGCATCTTTCCATATCAATTTTCAAATTATGCCACATATTCTAAATTGGATGTGGGTCTGAACTTTGACTAGGACGTTCTAACACTAACAGACCTGAACTGTAACTCTGGCTGCTTGCTGGAAGTTAAACTTCTACCCAGGTTTTAGTCTTTTGCAGCTTCTAATCGTCTCTCATCTCTGACCAGTTTCCCTGCCCCTGTTAAAGCATAGCATCCCTACACCATGATAGTAACCGCCGCCATGTTTCTCTGTAGGGAAGGTATGTTTAGGGGATTGAACAGAGTTGGTGTGTAATATCACAAAAAGTATAAATCATGATACAAAACATTTTGTAAGGCAATTAGTGTCATTTGGATGGGATGAAACCCTTTCAGGGATCTAGGGTAATTTTTGGAGAATTTCCCCACAGCCCATCATTTGGATCGCAGAAGCCAAGACAAAATGACATCAACAGGACAGAAAAATATTTCCAAAATACTCTTTTGTGATTCTTCTACAACTTACCCTGAAGGGTTTTGGAGATGTAAAACCAATGAAACTGGAACTGCGTTGTGCTTGTGGGCCAAAAACTGTAACTTTGGTCTGACCAAAGTAGATTCTCCCACATGTTTGATAGGTCCTGTACACGGCTTATGGAAAACTGCCACTATTCCACTAAGACCGGATCTTTTAAGTGCACAACCAATAATTGTCCTATTGACAAATTCTCCATTGTGCACCTCTAGAGTTGCTTTTTGCACTATTTGCCTGACCTGTCAGTTCAGGTGGATGGCCGTGTCTTGCAGGTTCACATTTGCCCTTTCCCTCTCCAACTGCGAGTGATGAATGGAACGGCATGCCACGAGACAAAGCTTGGCCTTTTGTGCTATAACCTAACCCTGATTTAAACCTCTCCACAACTCCATCACTGTATCCCTCACCTGAAAACCGTGCGTCATTTTCCCTTCCGATTCAAAATTGTTTCGCCTATATCATAGACTCCCAATGAAACACATCGAGGTTATAGAGTGACAAACTTCGCAAAAGTTCACTCTTGAAAGGCAAAGTAGTTCTGGCCAGCTATTATGCAACATTTATTAGGTTTATCTGTTTAAAGCAGATGAATTTTAATAAGCATTACCGGCCTTCATCTGTCCGTATAGTGCGATGACAAACTCTTGCAGCTGCTCTACATTTTTGCTGAAATGAAAGCTACTCAGCGGGAGCAGCCAAGGCTAAATCCTGGCAAAGAAAGTCCTTGAAATACTGGGAACTAATTAAAAGGATTTATCACATACTACACAAAAGGCAAGGTATGCGTGAATGAATTATATTCTTTGTAGTTGCTGTGTTCATCAGCAACACCCCCAACACCTGTTATATCACAGTTAGCTTAAACAGTAGGAATTAATTTAACAGCTTGCACCAAAAAACATGTGGAGTGCATAACAGCAGACTATTAGAAACGGGTTTGTATGAAAATAACCTATTGCATATTATTGATTAGTAGCATGTAGCAGAACACGCTGGTCATTATTGCAAAATGAGACATGGCTTATTAGCAGTAAGGATCACATAAGCTTCTAGCCAATATTTATGGGGATGTGTTTAGCACTCATTAAGACAACTTTGGAGAAAACTTAATAAAAAAATAAATACAATTGTAACGAGAAGCTTCCTCAGTGGAGCAGGAGCAATGACTTTACACAACAGTGACCCCTGATGACACATCTCAGGATTTAATATTAGAGTTTCAGTTAAACACAAACCACAAAAGAAAGATGTCATCCCAACTTTTTGCCATGGAAAAAAATAAAAAATAAAATGAAGCTGTACACACCCGCATAGTTCAGAACACCTGGCTACTAGGACTGTGTAATAATATTGATTTTGTGGTATATATCGATATTTTTTTTCCTAGGAAAAAAAATCGATATTCATCCGTAAGTATCGTAACATCCAACTGTCACCTTGCTCACTCACTGCTTGCTTCACCTGGAGAGTGATTAGGTCATCAGGCTTAGAGTGATTCCTTCAGATGTTAAGTGTCAAGGTTAAAAAGGTATCAAACTATTCAGAGCAGGTATTTGGTGAACTTTATTTACTTTACAAATGCTTGTAAGCTACAGTTTGTACTATTTCAATTAAAAGAAATGTTTTCTCACCACTTCTTTGATTCATTTTGTCCAGCTGTCGACTTTAACTTTGTGTCCATGTCCAACCAGAGCCAGGTATTGTGTAGTTGGTGCTTTTAATCAGTTTTCAGTTAAATTAATTGAGTCCAACTCTATAACAGTCACAAGATGTCACCAAAATCACTTTGTCCCTCTAAAATCTTTCAGAAAATCAAATTGTATCGTTCGCTGAATATAGCAATATATATATTGTATCGTGAGCAAAATATCGTATATCGTATTGTGAGGTTATTGCATCACTACAGCGCTAATGGCTACCGTATGAATGTCAACAACAAATAAACCAAGGCAACATCCAGTCCGTGTTTACTGAACATGGAATAAAGTTAAAAAAAATGAATAAAAAAAGTCATTGCATCATCCTTGGTGGTGAAGCATAAAGAAAGCATCTGATTTGACCGCAGCTTGAGGTGCATTATTGTAGCACACACACACGCACAGACACACTGCCGGGTCGTGTTTCTGCAAAGTCAAAGCTAAAAACTGAAACGTGTGAACATCTAATAGCCTCAAAGGGTCAAGACAGTAACTACATGCATAGAGGTACATAGACAGCACAGAAAGAGTAAAACATAAAATGCAGACCTTCTCTTTACACTGATGCAAATCTCCCCCAGCATCCAGTAGATTGGTTTTATTCTATTGTTAAGACGCTACGCAGCTTTTCCTCACCTACCACTGAAAAACCTCTCAACGCCTTCACAAAAGAAAAAAAAACAAAAAAACACCTGACCTGGGATATAAATATTTATGAGAATACGCTGTCAAGCTAAAGGTGCTAATTATAATATTGTGCATAGTCAGCAAATATGGTTTGCACTCCCACCTGCCATCCTTATCTCTGAATTTTTTTGCTTCACAAGCTTAAAAAAACAAAAAAAAAAAAAACAGGAAGTAGCCATGTGAGATGTACCATCAATATTTATGACCATATCAAAAAAGGCCAAACAAAAAAAAAAACCAGCAGAATCTATTCTTAGTGATGTGTATACCGTTGTACAGATGTAGAGCTAAATAATAGCTCACGTTTACACCTGGCATTCAAATGCTACGACATATTTTCTCCAAACAAAGAGTCCAGTCAGCAGATGAAATACTCCAGCATCCACAGATAAAAAAAGATAACATTTCTCTTTTTCTGTTCTGTGCGGCAGCTGCTTCTTTGCAAAGTTGTACTATTGAAAAATAGCCAAATAACTAATAATTTAGAGACGGTGTCAAAGTCTACATCAGGAAATACTTTCATGTTTTAAGATAATTAAATAATCTTGTACGTTTCCTTGAGAAAGAAGGATGCGCTGAAAACTCAAATGGTTAACGTTTTTTTTTCTTCCTTATGCAAATACAGCTGGGAAAATTAATGCAAGTTATTTTACAGCTGAACACATTTCTGCCTTTGATCTGTTTTGAGATCAGTTCTGATTACAAATGATGATTTTCCCCAAATGTGGATGCAGCAAATAAGAGCTAGCTTAGTTTCTGTACATAATAACAGACTGCAAATAAGATCAAACCATGTGTTGCACTGCTATCAGTTTGAACATTGATTTTAACTTCACATTAAAACCTTAGTTTAACCAAGAAAACCAATTACTCGCTAAAGCTAAATAATTAGCATCACACTTTAGCAATATTGGTGGAAAGTCTCGCATAGCTAATGACAGGTGGGGATGTGTTTGAGGAAAAGTTGGATGCATACGCTGACGACATTAAGCTGGAGTAATGAAGTGAAGTAAGAAAAAAAAAAAAGTAGAAACAGATCCAGCCTTATTTACTGATTATCATGTCCTTTCTGCGGGGTGAAACACAGTGCCATATACAACAGATGGTAGCCAAAGGCAGACAACAAAGCCACATACAAGGTTACTGGAAGGCCAAAACAAAGTCCCCCCTCATTTAAATGTTCAGGCAGCAATGTCATCAAAAATCTGGACACACACATCCGTAGACGACGCAAATAAACATCCATGGAGCGCGTGAGATTCACGCAGAGGGAATCCAGCCGCCACACAAACGCACCACATCTGATGACACCGTCAGGTGTGTTACTCCGCCTGAGAATGTCTAGTTCATTCTTTTTAGAACAGCAGCCATGCTTGATGGGCTTGTTTTTTATGCTTTATCCCCTCAAATGGTGAATACTTATTAAAAGCATAAGTCCTTCGCGAGGAAAGGAGGAACGGAGACTGTGGGGAATAACGTATGAAGTACATCTGAGAGGCATATGGTGTCAATATGAAAACAAGATGAAGTGGGATCAAGTAAGACCGCCAGCCCAAAGTTGTTTACTAATCCTGTATGTGAGCAAGAAATAAAATGGGAATATCGAAGGGAACAACTTTAGAAAGGTATCAGGATCAAAGCCTCCAACTTGGTTCTTTTTCTCCAAGTTTAATTTAAGAGCGTTAGACTTTCTGGCTCAAAAACGGCGCTCTGCCAGAATCCTCATCTCGCTCTCGCAAACACGCACCTCACTGCACTTTATGTGATAGGCCAGCAAAGTGAATAAAAAAGGATGGGTGCCCCCACAAATAAAAATCTGAAATGTGCGGCTTGCATTTACATCCAAATCCCCCCCGAGCCAGTTCTTTGTAGAACCAGGTCTCGACCAGTTTTGCACATTTAAAGGCCAAAACCTTTGCCCGCTTTTTTTTTTTTTTTTTTAGATGTCTCGAGCTCAGGCAGGTTTTATGGGTGATTCGCAACTGGGTGCGGGACTTTGACTGGACCATTGCTCAATCACATCCAAGTGGAACACAAAAAGTTAAACATTTATGGGAAGTAAGAGGAGAAAGCGCACTGAGAATTGTATTTGTCTCATCAGTGTTGTCTCAATTTCACTGTTCATACTAAGGGGAAACATTTTTTCCTGGAAAAAACCCCTCTTTTTATTGAAACTGATACGACTTCTCTGCAGTGTCAAAAACGGATTGGTTCTGTTTGCTGACCTTCAACTGAGCAGGGCATCAGAGTTAAGGGAATCACTTCTATCCTCAGCAACACCTGCCCTTCCAAGACTTTGCGATCAAATCTAAAAACAAGTGATAGTTCCATCAAAGAGCGTCGGATGCTTTGTGTTAACCTCCGAGGGATCGCCGTGCACCACTGAAGGGCATTTTAGTGACAAAAACACAGTGGTTTTTTCCTTCTTCTTTTTTTTGGAGCTGCTGGATTTACAAGAACGGGTTGGCACCTCTTAGGTCTGTTTGCATATGTCAATATTAGCTGCTTGAAAGAGGATTTAGTGTGGCAGGAGATATCTGTGTCGATAACCAACTGCTGCACCGCCGGGGTTTTTTTTCCCCTTAAGCACACAGAGGAAAAAAAGGCAGAAAAAGCAACCTGAACAACTTATTTTAGGTCGTTTTTCTTACATGAGACTGTTAGACCTAGCAGGTCCGTTACCATTGATTTAGTGTAATCTAAGCACATTAGACAAGTCTTGTACAAAAATGTAATGAGATCATCGTCGTGTACCTCATCTTTGAAGGGTTAAAATATTTAGATCTTATTCTTTATTCTATATATTCTTTGAATACATCTAAAGGCTTAATTTATATCCCTTTCAAATTGCTTGATGGAATCTTCTGTCATTCAATAACATGCTCCAAGATTTCAGGCTTTGTGAACCCTGCAGATAGCAACGCCGCCCCTAAGGGAGCATTTTGGTTTGCGACTCTGGGCTCTGCAAACATCCATAAAGCACCTGAGTGTTTAAAACACACAGTGGATGGTTCATATGAAAACCCCTATTCAGGACGTTGAGCTTTATATCAAAAACGAGGTCAAGCGAGACAGAAAAAATAAAAGGAACTCATGTCGGAAATGGAAAGATGGACTGAGACGTGCATGATCAGACATCAACATGGGACTGAATGACAGAGATCTTTGCCTGCAGTCCTGGTGACTCTACAGATCCGGATAAGAATCCCAATACTATAAAACGTGTTATTTTAAAATAAATAAAAAAATACCAGCAGATTTTTAAGCAACTTAATAATAAGAAGAAAAGAAAAAACAAATCTGAAAATATTCCAGCCAGCAGCTCCAGGGTAAGTTGAGGTGGCTTCAGCTGACCTTAAGATACAGTGATTGATGTGACGCCAAACAGAGTCTTTGACTGCCCCACGTACACAACCGCACACGTTTAGAGAAGACAGACAGGATCTGCAACCACCAAAAAAAATAAACATAAAAAAAAACACACACCAGCATGCAGCACAACGCCCCTTCAGGGGGCCGGGGACAGAACAGAGGTTGCAGTGTCATCAGAGCTGGCAGTCAAACACCAGGGAAAGAAGATCTGCGTTGAGCACAAATAGTGAGGTGAAAATACAGAGAGGTGGGGGGGACGGGAATGAAAAATGAAAATGGAAATGTAGAAAAATCCACATGAAGTAGAAGAAAGAAAAAGCGAGCGATGACTTGCTCGGAATCAGCCGCCCTCCCCTGATAACGTGCTTATTTTGGTGTTGCAGCTGAAAGCAAACATAAGGAGAGGAAGGCAGATTAAAAACAAGACTAGAAGCAGCCAAATAAAGTGAGCAGCACAGTTGGGTAGGACTGGTTTGTGGCCCCGTCTTCCTCGGGGGGGGAAAAAAGATGAGAATTGAAACCCGCCGGATGCAAAATCCTTTTTTTGTCGTTTCAACAACTGAAACTTTCTTTCAAAGTCTCCGGCAATAAATCCTCTTACCTCCATCTCTGCTGCCCAAACTTTAACCACTAAAGTCTCTTTCTAAAAAAAAAAAAATTAAAAAAACTCCTAACACGCATCTATCCATCTCTCCTCTCTCCACTTATACTACCTCCAGCTCATCTTGCACTTACAATACTTTTTTCCCCCCCTTCTACTGAACCACTTCCCCTCTCCTACCCCCCCGTTTCCCCCCCAGCTCTCTCAACTGCTCTTTCCTCTCTGTCGGCGGCCATTAGTTCAGCCTGGCTGGCGATTTCCCCAGCAGAGACCCCCTCTAACCTTACTCTGCTCGAGGGAGGGGGCAGAAACACCTTTTAAGAAGCAAAACATCCTTGGATGGCTCACAATACACAGGGGCACGTCACGCAGGGACCCTGTCTTGCGCTCTGCTGCTCCCTGTCTCTGTCGTTTTAGCTCATTCTTCCTTATAGCTAATGTTGAGCACAGATTCATTAAGAGTCGCTCCTCTAATTCACATCCTGTTAAAAAAAAAAGAGAGAGAAAGACTAGTTCAAGGGCAGGAGTGTTGGTAAACTGGGACGATTTCCAACTGTGAAACACCTCAATAAATTAGAATATAATCGAAAGGTTAATTCTTACCGTTATATAAATTATTCTTAATATATATTAGCATTCATTTCCATTTGACTTTTATAGATTATGTTCCATTACATACACGTTACGCCTAATTGCAATTATTTTAATGTTTGTTGACTCAACCACAATGATGGAAACGGTAGCCATTATGATTGGTTAGAAAATACTCTATCCAATCATAATAATGGAAAGTTCAGTGGAAGGAAAAACAGTGTCGACATGTCAGAACTAGCCCATATCTACAGTCGATGCTCGTGTCTTTGTCAATTTCATAATCGGTCAAAGGTAGAGATAAGAATGTGACAGTGTACATGAATGGATGGGAAAATTTGACAAAAACCAAATAATAGTGGAAGGAAAAGCATAATCTAAAAAATATTTCAAAGCTGTTCCAATCATTTTCTATTAAATACACCTTTTATTCCACTTTCTATTCTCGTAGATCACTTTTTCTTCTTTGGAATAAACATCCAGACCAGGATTCAAATTGGTGGTAAAATGCGATTAAAGGAAATGAAGTAGAAAAATGCTAATGCTAAAGAGCTGAAAATATGTATGAGTCTGCTTATGTCGAAATCAAAAACATAATGAGATTATCGGAAGAGCGAGCTTGGAATAAGGATTCAAAATAAACTGACAGAAAATCAGAGTACTTAAAGAGTACTTTGGATGAAAATGCTTCTACATTTTGAGTGATTTGGACAATTTTCCTAAAGTAGTGGGCAAATAAAGTCATCTCAAGATGACTAACCGGAGAAAGCTGAATAAGAATTCTTTAACACTTATCCAATCAGTTCATCGCATCTTAACTAAACTTTCTCCTTCAGCAGATTTGAACATTTTATTTGACTTGTACAGTTTCTCCCAATTATTTACAGCCCTAAATTCACCACTTACTTAACTGTGACCCAATATATAGCCATTAAAATGTATAGAACCTTCGTTTGAAGGAGATTCCATAATTACTCTAATTATTATTTTTTTTTTTTTTACTCTTCTTCCTGGTTATTTTTCTGACAGGATGTTTCAAGCCTCAGCAGTGCAAGCAAGCCAGTAATGTTTAAGAGGAAATCTGATTACGTGCGACTGCAACACATAATTAAGAAACGAACCGGCTGCAGGTGGAAACTAAACAGTGGGTCATATTGGCTTTTTCTGGGTGTGATTTTTTTAATTATTAATTATTATTATTTTTTTTTAATTCTGACTCATCCACATGATTAAAACAGCTGTTTTTGGATCTGTGTTTCTCTACAAGAGACAATTCTGGGTTAACACACATGTATTCAAACACCCAAAGGAAATAAAGAAGAACTAAAAAAAGAGTGAAACTTTTCTTTTACGTAGAAGCGGCAAATAAATTATGATTTTGAAGATTTCTAGGGGTATATTACCTTTGCGAGGTCTTGTATGACTTTAATTAGAAATCTAGCCACACAGGTTTTAAACATGCTTACGTTGGAGAAAACTAAAGAGGGTAAAACTTTTTTCAAGACTATTGTCTCTTCTTTTGTTCCGAGTACAAGAACCAGAGTCAATTGCTTTGACTACGCCAGATTGAACAAAACACATAAATGGTGTTGGATGTTACCCTGAAATGCTTGGGGATGAGCCAGTATGGAAATGTTCTACTACAGTTCTCAAAAATCCAACCAACTTTAAACTTCTGCACTGAAAACTTGGCAATACTTGAAAACTACAGTCGTGTTTTCCCAAAGTAAACTACCCTAAATCATAAAACTGTTAGCCCTCTAGACAAAAAAAGTGCTTCTGTTCATATCACCATTGCCTGCTTTCAAATATATTAATGTCTCCACTTTTAGATTATTTTACGACGGCAAAATCGTCTTGAAATTTTGACAGTGGCGAACTGGTTAGTAATTCACAAAGTGACGGCTTAGTACAAATGGTTTTGACAAATGGTCTAATATCATCGCCAGTGATGTTGAATATGTTGGGATTTAAATCCCCCGTCCTTAGCACTTAGCGCCACAGTCAAGCCTAACTGCTCTCTTCCCCATTTCCTCATCTTTCACCACTTGAAAAGAACGTCAAATCAACGGAGCTTCAAGCTGACAGTAATTTGCCAAGTTCCAACATGCAGTTCTCATTTAGAAAAATGTGCGATCTCCGTCTGAAGCATCCCTCAACCTCTCAATAATCACCGGAAGCCTACTGATTTAAGTCTTCAGGAGGCATAATAGGCGAGAGGCGAAAATTAAGTGCAACAGACAAAAAGGACGACTTTCGTGGAAGTGTGCGTGAAAACAAACGGGGGGCTGGGATCGGAAACGGACTCTATCTGCAATCGATACGAGATGGAGGCTTCGTTTCTGTGTGCATGCGCTAAGCATGCAGCCAAAGTCCTGAGAGGTCATACTGGGCCAAAGTTCAAACTTCCATGGCGGCATAATGACATGACCTATTGATCTTAAAAAGGACTGCTGAAAGGTACTGACCTCTGCAGGAACAGGGGATTGAGTGGGGCGACCATCTGCAGCATGTGTGTGCATTTAAGTTTTATTTTTCTACAAGACTCTTTCAACACTGATAAAATAAACATTATTGGCGCTCTACTGAAGCATTTAACCAACTTTTAGGGATTTTTTGCTAACGGAGACTCATGGCAACACTTTATTTAGCTGTCATATGCATGGCATAATAACACCCGTCATGAATAAGCATTCATGAGTCTTCATGAATGCTTATGACTGTTGTCATGCAGTGTCATTTGGTAAGTAATGACACTTTTAATGAAAATGTTGACACCTTCAGTTTACTTTCAATGCAAGCTGTCATGGAACTTTGCATTAAAAGTTTCATTGTTTACTGAATAATGCTAAGTTGACACTTTTTGTGAACTTTTAATGCTACTTTTAGTGCAACTTTGTGTTGAAAATGTCAGTATTAACCAAAAGACAGTTCATGACAACAGTCAAACATTTATGAAGAGTCATTTGTGTTATGTCATGTTTATGACAGTCTCATGCACACCACTTCAAAATAAGACTTACTTTATTGTGCATTCGTATAACTGGGGAAGGGGGGGTGAATCTGTACTAAAATACAAATTGTTTGCACATTTTTGATACCACAGCTTTTGTATCAAAACTCTTTTTAATTGGCTGAATATTTCAAGATTAGGGACTGGCTTACATACGAGGCAACACAATAGACAGCTAAGCTTTGAGTAAGACATGTAAAAACATCAGCATTTTCTTTAAAAACAGACAAGTAAAAAGTATATTTTGGGCAATATTACTTCACCATTAAAAACAGCTAACCAGTGCAGTCAGCCAATGTCATTTCAGTGCATATCCCGATTTGCACTAGACGTCCTCCTATGAGCCCATAGAGTTTAAATCTGAACCTCTAATATGTATCTGTCCTGCCACAACCTCAGCATGTAATATTCAAATCCAACTAAAGAGGCTTTTTGAACTCACTAATTAAACCAAAGAGACTGGAAGACGAATAGGTAGTAGACAAGCCGCATCTTATCCATCCGAGAGCAGAATTGGTGTTGCAAACTCGGAGCGTACAACTAAAGTCAGACGCATAAGACATGACAGCAACTTTTTAGCTTCAAGAAATAAGTCAGATCACATACTGAAAAGCACAGAAGTTCATTTTTGACAGTTATCAGGTACCAAAACCTCTAAAAAATAATGAAAATAAAATTTCTCTCATGATCAAGGAACTTCAGTCCCTAACTACACCACTATCTTAGTAGTTAGGTTATTGCCTCAAATATTAAAACATGAAATAAACTTGCTTTAAATATGTTATGAGACAAATAATCAAGCTAAGTAATAATAAGTACGTCAGCTTGTCAGTGTTTCAGAAAACTGCTTAGCAAAAACAAAAAAACAATCCTTAGGATGAAGATGCGAGTTTACTGAAGGCAGAGAAGCTGTAGGAGTCAGTAAACCATCTGTTGCTCTGCAGGAAAACATATTGCCCATTATTGGTGGATTAGACAGGTGTGATGTGCTGATGAAACGTATGATGTTATTTTACTGCCTTTTAAAGTAAATGGATTTATATAACAGACTTATCACAGAAAATGATTCCTATTCAGATCTCCACGGAGTGCCACAGTTATTTAAAGCAAAAAAGAAGGGAAATTTTCCAACCTTAATCATGGACTGGCTAAACTAACATACTCATGAAATTATACATAATCTTTAACAAATGTTATGCATCAGTAAATAATTGCATAAAAACGTCCTAAAACTTATGAGTGTGTACACTGCGATGCGTTTATTTCATTTTATTAACGAGGCACAGCTGGTATTGAATGTGAATTTTAAATATTTGAGTCCATGCTCTCAGATTAATGATTTCATCTGAGAGTTCATCAGCAGGCATGTATTAGTCGGCACGATATGAGCAAACTCTTGCAGCCAAACAGGAGCCTCCTCTCCAAGTGGAGTCTTTTAAAAGGAGAATAGTAATTATATTGATTTTTCCTCCTTTTATTTGACAGAATAAGAAAATAGACCACAAACTATTGTGACCATTTTGATCTTTTATTAAGAAAGAAACCCGAGTCGCTGCAGTCACAGCGGTCACTCGTGCGGTGGTGCAAAATGCATCATGTTTCAAGGCAAAAATATTAAGCCGAGCCCAAGGGGATTCAAATAGGCAGCAGACTCTAATCAATAAGAGTGCCGTCCCTCAAAATTGAAACCGACACCTCTAATTGGGGGGACCAAGAGCTACACGCTTTCTGATATCAAATGACGAAAATGCCGATAGTGGCATGATATGTTTACTATAAAAACTTAAATACAGAGGTCAGTTCACCTAACTTGGCAATCTAAGTGTTGGAAACGTTATTGATTTTCACCGGTAGACGTGAACGTATGCCGATAATGATTCAAGAGACTCGCAGGTACATTTATTTCATCCATTTTTATGAGCGTGGAGTAAAAGAAACCACAGAGCCATTGGAAAAAAAAATAGGACACCCATTTAAATATAAGAGTCTTTCAAAATAAATGTTCACAAATCAAGTTTTAATTTTTTGCTCATCTCTGCATAAGAAAGTTATTTTATTCCCGACAATCTCAAAAGGTTACGCTTCAAGTTTCATCTGGTTTTTGAGGGGCAATATTTTGTTTTATTGTTTTGTTTGTACAGACAGTTTCCCGGTTGCCACTAGCAACCTCTGATGCATCAAAGAAGGAGGCCAAGCCAGCCAAGTCCTGCCAGGGTAAAGCATTCCCAAATAGCTACTCTTTTAGCTTACAGAAAAGATCTTTGTTTACATTTTCCATCATTGTGGTAAAATTGGTATAAGTATCCAATTCTTAAAATACATATTTTTTTAAAAAATAAGATTTTTGTAAGGTGTCCTAACTTTCTAACGTTTGAAGATGTTGGAATAAGTGAGAACAAGTCAGAAGATTAACAGATGTGTCTGAAGAGTTGGGCAAAGCCAGTGGCCAGTGAAACGAGTTATGATGGAGAGAAGAATAACACCTCCTGTCCCCTCCATGCTTGTGTGCACATTGCTCTGATTCATCATCCATCTTTTTCTTAATGTCTTTCCTCACTCACTCCTCTGCTTTTCTCCTCTCTTCTGCTTTCTGTCCTTTCTTGCCCAAAGCAGTTTAGCTTTACCCTTTATCCCCCCCACTCATCTTCTCTCCTTTCGGTAAAATTTTAATACGCGTTACAAGAGGCCGTTTCAGAGCTCCGACCTTATCAGATGAGCACTAAAAAGACAGCGGTGCATTATTGATCATAAATGGCGAGTGCCATCTTCGGCTATATCCATGGGAGCTAAAATTGGATGAAGAGCCACTAAATGAGTAAGAAGATGCTTTTCAAGTTGAGCTACACATCAGGAATCCTGTTTCCGGTTGTGTCAACTTGCAAACTTGTTGCTTAGGAAGTTTCTCATTTTCCCAATAAGAAAAACATGAAAAACTTCCAGTTGCAAAAACAGACAACTCTCAGAATAACTCTCAGAACTCGTGTTAAATGATCGTGTTATTTCCTAACAATTTTGTCTGAAATATTCTTGTTGATGTTGTAATCTAAGTTACAACATCAACATGGCACTGTGGCCTGCAATACCACAATGCCAAAGAAATGCTCAGATGCAATATGTGGTCAGATGTACCAAGCATTTAAACTTTGCTTGCCAAAAAAATATTGGATGGACATGCAGTCCCATTAATTTATGTCTCTTAATTCTTACAGTGCAGGTATATTTGTAATCTCAGACATTTCAGTCTTCATTCTTCACCTTTCCTTTGGCTGTACCGTCTTCAATCAGCATGCCAACCTGTGTTTAAACATTTGCTTGGACAAACTCTTGACCTCCTTAATTTGCATCCTTTCAGCCTTCAGACCACTCTCAACACGTCCGCTTCACTCTCACTCCTCTTTCTGCCCTCCGCTTCCTTCATCTGGCCTACAGTGCAAGCATCTCTCTCTTCCGCCAGCCGGTCTATCCCTCCATCACTCATCTCTGCTAGCACAACCACTGATGCATGCCGCCAGAGAGAGAGAGAGAAAAAAAGCACATTTTCTGTCATATTGCCATGTCAGTGAAATTTAGGAGCCATGTGTTTGTGTTTATGTGCGCGTGTCTTCGCTTCAAGGGTACTTTCATCATCAAATTCCATTTCCTCTGCAGACAAACACTTCTGCCGGCAGCCTGACAGACAAGAGGGAACGAGTGTGTTTGCGAGCCTGTCTGTCTGGGTGTGTGTCGGCCAACGCCGGGTAGACTTTAAGATGTGCTGGCTTCTTGTTTTGCCTTTATTTTTATTTGCTTTTCTCCCACAGCTGAGACGATGGGCATTCAAGTAGATATGTATATTGGTCTCTTTTTTTTTCGTATTTAATACGACCACATATGGGCAAATATGGATATTTTACCCAGAGCCAATCGCTTTTTAGTGCAAATACTGGATGAACACGCATCAAAACACATTGCGAGGACAACAACTGTACAGCGATATGACAATAATCGGTTCGCCCACACAGACTGAATTATTTCAGTCAAGTTGAGCCAGCTTCGCTCTGTGGGTGTTTGTGTAGATTTAGCCTAAGAATCTGTCAGTAGGTATGGATTCTACATAGTGGGGAAACCCCAGGGTGGATGATATAATGTACTGGTCACTGAGCTGGCAAAGGTTGGATTTTCCCTTGGCTCATGGCTTCACACGTGTGACACAGGAAGCACAGAGCCGAAACAAGGGAACGCCACACAGGGAGTGAGCAGTTGGCACTCGGCGACGCACAGACATACAGGAAATCTAAATCAGTTAAGCTGGTTAAGCAACTGAAGGAAACATCCTCACGCCTAAGTGGTAAATTCAATTATTTAAAGGGGCAGCGTTGCGCATTTTCCAGGCACACAGTGCCGTTTTACAACACAATTAACTGTGTTAGATTCAGCTGTTGTACAAATGCTGTAAATATCAAACATGACCCAAATGACGTTTGACTTTGCAACCTTGAAATAAAAGGCTCCGTCTCTTTAAGAAGCTCCTGCTCTTTCCACAAACTGCCTTCAGCAGGTGTCCATTTCTATTATTTATGTTTTTGATCAAACATTACAACATGTAAAGCCAAAGTAAAGTTGATGTTACAGTATGCACCTCCTATAATGGTGATTTCTAATTTTAAAAAATACATTTTATTCATTATTATTAATAATGAATAAAATCGTTATTATTGATATTATTTCAACTGTATGCCACATATTATACCATCTCCATCGGTTCGATTCTGAATTTAATATTTCAGTGTGCCGTCAGGATGGGGAATGTGGCTGATCTTCAATTCAACCAGCTCTGAGATAAAAGGATGTTTCAAGTCTACAGTGAAGCGCTTGCGCTTCAGCAGAGAGCTTCAATTACAAGGTGAAAATAGGAAGTCTGGATGATGGTCAAAAAGATGAGGAAGATTAATAATGTGATTATGAATATGGAGGGTGAGGGAGAGAGGGACGTCTAAGCTGGAGTTCAGACTGAAGATTCGCTTGGCAAACAGGAAGAGCTGGAGGTACAGAAGAATAAGTAGAGCAGCTCGTTTAGTTCAAAATATATAGATTTTAAATGTTTTTGAGTTTCCCAGAGGAACATGGGGGGGAAAAAAGTTCACTTTAGGGTATCAGTAAATGCTACATCCGTCTCCAGTCACCCGTGCCATGCGAATGTTGGGCTCTGCCTTGTGGACAGTTTAGCTTCTTAAATTCAGTGAACCGAAAGTTCTTCAGCTTGACATTTTGCTTTTGGAAACTTCTACCTTGTCATCCAATTCACTGTACTTCCCCAACCAAGTAACAAAGCTCCACTGGGGGGAAGAAAAAGAACTATCCATTTTGGGTCTTATTTTACCTTAAGAAGCAACTTCATTTTTTTTCCCCAAGTGCAGCAACTTTGCCATTTTTTAATTTGTGCGCCTTATTCCCAAATAGGCTACACTCCCTTTCCTACATCGCATATCTCACGTGGAAATAATTAGGCGATTAAAAACTCTTAAAGCTTTGAAATTGCAAAGGGAAAACTAAAAGACTCAAAAGCATTTATTTTTTTTGGCACATGCAAGCTGAACATAATCTGCTGGCAAGGAAAATGCGAAGAAAGTAAGCTCAACAAATTCTTTCTTGAGCCCAAAGAGAGATCATAGACAAATGGCTGGCATCATTAGCCTGGCACATTGTGGCTATGTTCTTGCCAGTGAAGAGTCTCAAAGCATGTTTAAAAGACTCTCTAATTATATTTTTGGTAGAGGGGGGGGGGGGGGGGGGGGGGGGGGGGGGGGGGGGGGGGGGGGGGGGGGGGGGGGGGGGGGGGGGGGGGGG
>CAEGAF010029642.1:0-17500 GCA_903067075.1 Micropoecilia bifurca | reverse complement strand
AGAGAACATTTTCTCTTCTCAGTTATATCATGTAAGATCTCCACAAATACATTGAACTATGTGGTTTTACTGTGTGTCCTTTGAGATCTCAAGATATAAAATGTGTTCTAAGTAAAATTAATTATTATTTATCATTATTATTATAAAATACATAAAAGTGTCACAGTTGAATGTCAGTGAATACTCTTTAACACTCAGCGTGACTATTGTTTCTTTCAGGCTTGTAATCCAGACCTTTTTTATTCTTCCCATGGTTTACTTCACGGTTATCAGAAAGAATCCCTATGTCATCTTAAAGGGTACCTCTAAGGCTTGGATGACTGCAATTATCATTGCGTCCAGGTGAGATGTTCTGTTTGTTGTCAAAAGAGTGACACTTTTCCAGTTTCCTCATACGAACAGTGCACCAATAAAGGATGTGCTTTCTCCCAAAGCACTGCCAGTCTGCCTGTCATCCTTCAATGCTGTGAAGAGAACCTGATGGTCAACGGGAAACTCTGCCGCCTCATGTTGCCCATTCTCACCAGCATTAATATGAATGGGACTGCGGTCTACGAAGTGATCGCTTCTGTCTTTATTGCCCAGATTAATGACATCACGCTGGATGCTGGCCAGATAATTGCTATTGGGTAAGCCACTTTCTTGAAGTGCCAAGGAAGCAGCAGTTCGCGGAATTTAATTTCCACGAATTTGAATTCCACGGAAAGGCTTTATGATGATCGTGTGTCACACTTTAGACAGAAACGCTGATAGAGGCTGTGCTTGGTTTGCAGCTTGACTAGTTCCATTGTCACATTTGGAGCTGCAGGGATCCCAGCAACAGGAGCTGTGACCACCATCCTGATTCTGACAGCTGTGGGACTGCCTGCAAAGGATGCTGCCATGCTGGTGGTAGTGGAATGGCTTCTGTAAGTTCAGCTTGAAACTCAGAGTCAACCACTCCTGCTTAAAGAGTACTTTCATTATCAAACCATGTAGTCAATCTAGACTGAGTTACGCTGAATCATAAAACTTGCAAGTGATTTTGACCGGGACATGATTTGTAACTTGCATGTCGTCAGGTACGCGGGTTGTTTTCAGTTGTTTTAGGGTTTTGGTGATTTTACTCTAGTTTTGTCTCTTTAATTAGTTCAGCCTTGTTTCTGTTTGACTATCTTCTTAGTAATTCCAGTTTATGTTTATTCATTCTTTGAGTCTAGTAATTCTTAGTTGCTCTTAGATTCATTCTCCTAGTCATCATATTTACTCTCCCTCACCCCTTGGTACCATTCTCTCTCTCCTCAGCCTGCAAGCCATCAGCCTCATTCAATTGTTCCTCTTTCAATCTCCCAGTATTTATATACTTCTCCTCTTCTCCTCTTAACACCTCATTAATACCTTGTTGTCTTCATACCAGGATTCGAGTTTTTGTTCTGCCCTGGCTACCTGTGTTGCCTGTAGTTTTTTTTTTGCTTTGTTTTGTTTTGTTTTTTTGGCTGTGGTAGAGTGAGAGAAAGAACATATTTGAGAAAAACATAGTTGAGTATAACAGCATATTCGTTTTCTTCTTCTGTGCCCTTCAGAGACCATTTCAGGACCGGGGTGAACGTGCTGGGAGACTGCTATGGTGTTGTTCTCATCAATTTCCTGTGCCACGATGAGCTGGAAGACCTGGACAAACCACAAAGGTAAATTAAATCATTAAAATTATGTGGTTATCTGCGAAGACAAAATGTTGCCAAAAGCTTTCACCTCCCGATCCTAATGACTGAGGTGCTCTAGTGACTTCTTCCTCAGCAATAGATGTTTGAAATCCAGCTCTGAGACTGAACAAATAGGATGCTCTGACATGATAGGATGCCACCTGTGCACTACTTCCAGTTGTTGTATTTCGTAAAATGGACTCTTGGCCAGTGTGGAAATGTTGTCTAGGGTTTCAAATCCGGCTTCAAAAGAAACAAAAAAAGATGCAGCAAAGACTTTCCTCCCTAGACTCTGGAAGACAAGTCACCTCTCCCAAAAGCTTCTCCTGGCCCTTTACCTCTGCTTTGAGAGAGTCTTGTCATATGCTAGCTGCCAGGCTGCAAAGAAGAAGATCCTCCAAGTATTAATTACAATGGCATTAAATTATTTGCTGCTTGTTCCCCAAACCAAATGAAATGTACCATTCTTGTCTCAGGCAAGAATAATAATAATTAAAAAAACATTAACAATACAACGTAGCTATTTCAGCTTCTGCCTTTTAGTAGAAGATGGAGGGCAATAAAGGCTCAAACAAACGGGCATGGTAATTGTTTTTAATACCACAGGTTATTGTTGAACTAAATTAATATTACATAGTCAGACTGTGTAAATATCCTTTTATAATTTTTATTATTATTATTATTATTGACGTCTTTCTCTGTATTTAAAAAACCTTTTTTGTATTTTTAGTCCTGCTTTTTATGACTTACTCTGCAAAAGGTGCTTCTCATTTTCATTATTATGAAAACGATAATGCACTTTGGAGTCCTAACATCTGGGTTTGTCAGAGGTCAGGACAACAGTTCTTGTCTGTCAGCAGTGTTTGAGGTGTACAGGAATTCGGAGCAGGAATTATTATTTGGGAATAATCATTATTGTTTCCTTCAGTGAAAGGAGCTCCTCATGCTTCAGTACACCGACGCATATTTCAAGCTCCCACCCCTGTAGAAGCAGGTTGAATTCTGCACCAGTGAATAAAGCAAAGCAGTGTCCATAACATGGATGAGTATGTTTGGTGTAGAAGAATTTAACCTGTTTGCTCACGTCACATCTAACCCTTTGCACTGAGAACAAGACAATTGTGTGTGAGACGGTAGTTGAGTGAATACCTTTGTCAACATTGTGTACATCTCTTTCTGAGCTGTGTTAGTGGTCAATGTACTATTCACTCATAGACCCACATCACAATAATCTAAATGCCTCAGAGTGTCTCCTGTTTGTAGTATCTTTCTTTGAAATAAAATATTAGATCAAATTATAGTGAAAATAAATCTTGAACAATGATTGTCATAAGTCTTATTTGCTGACTTGGTACTTTAGTCACAGTTTGTCCAGATCATTACACTGGGCTACAAAGTAATATTTTTTGGAAGTTGTCTGTGTGTTTTTTTCATCTGAATTAGAACTATTTTGCACAGCTGAATCAAAAAGACATCTATTTTTCTCAATTAGAATAATTAGGTTTTTATTCTAATTTTATTTAGAGAAATCTGATCCTCTAATTAAATTGATGACATTCTTGTGACATTATCAGTTCATTTCTGTTAATATTTCTCATCCAATAAAAACTGTAGGAGGAAACAACAACAATTGTTTTCTAACGGAGTGTATAAATCAAATGTTACAAAGTTGAATTTCTGTAAATTGAATAATAAACACTGATAAGGATAAGTACATGTGAATTGAACATTACATCTTCATTGTGTAAAATTCTCCATCTCTTTTCTGTCCTGATGGAGTCTGTCCTCCTGCTCATCAATCATTGATCAGATTCTCAGAAAACCGATGAATATGTGAGAACAAGTCATGCATTTTGATGCTCATGTTGCATCCATAGTTCAGAAAGTCAACCTGATTGAGAACAATAAATGTGATTTTTGGATTCAGCACATCAAAACAACCATAAAACAGTTGAAAAACCCCAGATAATTTTTTTTGACCTTTGACCACTGTCATTGACCATGTTTTCCATTTGACATGTTAGCATTGATAGGGTTCGTCCCACCAGTGAGCTTGAGTTGGACTTAACCTGTTTGGAGCCTGAACAACAGCAGGGCTCCTCTCGCCCCGCCGCCACCTCAGGATCCATACCACCTAAGTGATGGGATCGTCTCAGCACCGTATTAGATACCGCAGTTCCTCATCTTCTGTAACTAGTTTTCTCCTACTTCTGAATTCTCACTGTTTTATTACCAATAACTGGTTTTGACCTTTTACTTTATTTGGTTGTACGGATAATTTCACTGTGTGTCTGTTGTAGTTAAATGTTCATCTTTTTGTTTGGAACCTCTGTAACTTTGCATTTCACTTGAGTGTATGACCAGTGCTCAATATACAAAGTTTGACTGATAACAATACTTTGTGAATATAATCCTTTATATTGCATGGACATGTTCACTGCTTTCAGACTGAAAACAATTGAATATGCATTTAATTTTTATGTATGAATGCATGAACATTGCATAAAATCATTTCTTGAGAAGAATTGATTTTAATAAATTGCCAGTCATTCTGCTGTTGTTGTAAGATGGTCTTTTTTTTGTGTTACTAATTTTAAAAAGCAGCTAGAGTTGGCTGAGAAGCAGACCTTGAGTTTTATAAATAAGCAAAAAACTACATGAGGACAGAAAATATGTCTTATAATTAATTTAATGAAAAAGGAGATAAAAGGTCCGATTTCTTCCATAAATTCTCTTATCTATAAGATTTCCCAGAAGATGAATGTGACAAAAGTTTATTATGAGCATAGGATGTTCTTGAATAGCAGCAAAACTTTTAATTTAAAACGTAAATACATTTGGACTCCCTAGTCACCAGAATGAAAGGAAATACTCTGCTTCCTTAATTTCATCCTAGATTAAATAATTGTAAATCTTGTGTCATTGCTGAAGGATTTCATTAGCTAAGAGGAGAATTATCATATATTTACAGAAATAACTTAACCTCAGTCTGTGCATAATTAATCTATGTGTTTCACTTAGGTAATTGAAATGTTCATTATTTTAATTCAATAAATATGAAAGTGTAATGAAAAAGATTAGAGACAAAACAGTCAAGCCATCTATAAAAAGTACAAAGCAGACTGAACTTCTAGAACAAGCTAAGATCCTTCAAGGATTGCAGAAAGATGCTGCAGATCTTCTATAAGTCTGTGTTGAGAGCGTAATCTCTTCTGCCATCCTCTGTTGGGGCAGCAGCATCAAAGCCAGAGACCTAAAAAGGCTCAACAGCCTGATAAAAAAGGCCGGTTCTGTTCTGGGGATGACTGTGGAGCCTCTGGAGATAATGACGCAAAGAAGGACTCTTCATAGGATCAAGAAAATTGTGGACAACCCTGACCATCCTCTTCATCAGGCTGTCTTGGAACAGCAGAGTGTCTTCAGTCAGAGGCTTCTTCAGATTTCCTGTAATACAGACGGCTACAAGAGATATTTCCTGCCAACAGCCATCACCATCTGCAATAACTCTTGAAGACTTTGAATTAATGACTTACAACATTTAATTTCCCTTTTGGGTCAACAAAGTACTTTTTAATTGAATTTGAATTTTGAATGAAATAGATTTTCTCAAAACAAAAAGAAATGTCATCCTGGTTGATCCAGGATGACATTATTATTGTTTCTTCTTTAACATGGTACAGTTTTAAAGTTTAACGTGGTGATTTTCGTTTTGTTTTTATCAAATAAATATTGTCAGCAGGCCGGCTGCGCTAAGCACTCAGACATTTTTTGCACTCACAATTTGTGCAAAGTTAATAATCCTGACATTTCTCCAGGAATTTAGACATCAATATTGACAGACTTCATTTTCATTCACTGGTACATTTAAAATGTACATATTGAGCAAAATTTCATTTACAAGGCTCCAATAATAATAAAATAAATACGTAATAATAGAAAAGTATCAATATAAATACATACAATAAAAGATTAATAGTTTAGTTGCTCATCCGACATAAAAAGTGCAGATGTTGTGGCTCTCTCCTCACCAGACCAGAGGTTTGGAGGGGCCAGGTCAAACTGTCGGTGATCTGTATCTCCAGTTTAACGCTGCTGGCACACACTGTGGCACCATTGATGAGGAGGGGTGTGTGATTTGGCTGATTTTTCCTGAAAACAGCAACAATTTAGTTTGTTTGCTTTATTCAGGATTAGATTGCTTAAATCGCACCAGTCCACCAGATGTTTCCATAGACTAACAAAAAGATCATAGCATCTCAAAACGAAAATGATTGTATTTTTATCAATTAATATTAATGACACTTCTGCAAAATTCAGTCCAATTGTAAGTATGTTAGAGCCTAAATCCATAGGCAGCATTCATTGCTGTTCAGACTGGTCAAATTTAATAAAACACCCCGTAAACTAAACAATTCAGTGACTTAGACATATTATTAGAAACACACTGTCTTTTTATTATTGTTCTTAAAATAGTATTTTTTTTGTATTCGAACAAAAATTAAGGTATCCAAGGAGACCAGGCATGCTTTTCTTTGCATTTTTCAAGAAATTGAATTTAGGATCAGAATGAATAAGATCATCTTAAACCAGAAACTTCTTAAATAAGTTAATAATATTTAACAAATTAATCAATCAAACTGACTCAGTCGAAACATGATTTATTTTTAAAGCACACCAAATCACCGAAAATTATATATTTTTAAATAGTTCTAAAGTATTCAAGTTATGTCATACATTTCACCACGGTATCCATGGAGACCAAACATGCTTTTCAGGGCATTTTTTATAAAGGGGGAACAAATGTCAGCATTGGACACAAAACGGCAACTGATCATCTTTAACAGGTGTGAGAAACTGGCCCATCTGTCTGGGTTCACTGAACCACTGTGAAACAATGATAAAAATAGCCACCATATTTCAGGGGTCCATTCTGTCTATGATTGCCTTGGGTAAGTACAGACATGTTTTTTCTACTGCTGATTATCATGTGATTTCTTATTGGTTTATTTTTCGGGCAGGATTGCTGCTGCATGAGCCGGAGGTTAGCAGTTAAACTTACATTTTAACAAGCCAGGTTACCATGGCATGTTAAACTCAGATTAGTTAAAGCATACTTGAAATGTAAAATCTTAATAGCCAACAAAATGTTTAATATCTTGTAATTTCTTCTGACACTACTGAACTGTAGCTGAAGTTTGAATATGAACTGATTTGTTGGTCATGAAAGGACAGGGGAATGGCAGTGTGGACATGCTCAGTAAATATTGAGCACTTTTACTCTGGTTAGTTTCTCTGTCCATAGATATGCAGCATATTGCTTTTTTTTTGCTTTATCTAAACTAGCTTATTGATGTTATAACATGGACATAGTAATCGGAAAGACATCAATGAATATCTAGCAGCACAACACTTGGTTTACTGTTTAATTTATAATTGATTAAAGTTCCATCCATTATTCAACACAGTTATCCCTTGTGGGGTCGCCATGGGTGCTGGTGCCTATCTGTTACCAGTGAACAGGCGAGAGGCGCTGCACCCTGGACAGATCACCAGTCCATTTCAGGGATTAAACATAATAGTTTTACTTAGTTGTAATGTCTTATCTGAGAGCTGAATAGCGTTATATTTGAAAATGAATAATTTTCTTATATTTATTCCTGGCAGAAATGCACTATGCATGTTTGAACATTTTAGAATCAAACTAACATATTTTTTGTTCTATGGAACAGCCTTTACTACAAAAGGGGAAGAATAAAACAGGAGCCAAGAGTCATACATTGCTAAAAAAAAAAAAACTTTTTTTGTTTCCTTCATCGCTCTGTGCTTCACGCCATCACAGTTGGTGGGCAACACAAGTTATGCTGAGGTGGAAGCTGGAGGGCTAGTTGAAGGCTAGAGGGGTGTCCGAATTCACAGCTTCTCTCTTAATGTTGACATATATATTCATAGACAGGGTTCTTTAAAGGATGCAGACCCTGAATTCGAACCCACTGTGAGTGCATAATGCAAAACACATAACCTCCACCCACCCTACAACTTTGTGGAAGGAAGGGCGATGGTAAGGTGGTTCGCCCAGGGTGCCTACCAGGCTAGGACTGGCTCTGAGTCCTAAAATATGTATGATGAGTGCTGAATTGTTATTGTAAAAAATGTATAAGTTTTATATGAACCCACAAAGAAACTATGAGGGGGGAGGGGTATCTTTGTTTTACAATCAGAATCCATATTCATCATATTTGACAACGTGTCAGTTTTCTGGCCTCTGGTGGATGTTGAATTTCACTTTTGTTTCTTCTTTAATATGGTACAGTTTTAAAGTTTAACGTGGTGATTTTTGTTTTGTTTTTATCAAATAAATATTGTCAGCAGTCCGGCTGCGCTAAGCACTCAGACATTTTTTGCACTCACAATTTGTGGAACATGCTGCACACAAAATAATCTGTGCCACCTTGTTGGGCTTTGGACCCAGAGCATCCAGACATAACGGTGTTGGACTAGATGTCTTGTTTGATCAGTACAACAGTACTTATACACAATAAACTGTAGAAAAAAAAACATTGAAAAACATGTCTACAAAATATATAATTTATCATTTACATTAAAATACTCCCAATTGTTTCTTATGGCTGTTATAAAGTATAACATAGATAAGGTTGATGGGGTTTTTTTTACATCTCAATTATATTTGTCATTTTTTCCCCCACAGGGTTAGGCACTGGGTCTTTGCTGAGATTTCGTTTTCATACATCTGAAGAAACAAAAATGTTGTTTGAAATAGCAGGAGATGTGCTTCTAAACCTGCTTCAGATGTTCGCTGTGCCCCTCATTGTGACGAGCGTGCTTGCAGGCAAGCTAAATATGAATCTAGATACTCACCTCACCTTCATACTCTGTGTAAAATCTGCTCAAACTCTCACCGCTTATTTCTAGCGACTAAAAAGTTTTCAAAGATGAAGATCACTTAGGACATTGGGACTTTCTCTTGGACAGTCATGAACTGGTGTGTTGTCTTGCTCATTGCTCAGGCACCAGGTGAACCTGTGATTCTCATCTCTTTTCTCAGGCGTAACTGCATTAAACACCAGATTGACTGGGAAAACAGCCGTCTGCATATTAATCTACGTTTGTGGCACTACCACTCTGGCTGTAAATCTCGGTAACATAACAGTTTTTAAAATATGTATATTAAGACCGCCAGTGTGAATTGTGTAATTGCTTTTGTTGCAGGACTGTTTCTAGTGATCATGCTTGAGCCTGGTGCGGAATCAGAAGTTCTATACACTGAATCGAAGATCCCAGAATTCTCTATGCATCTGGTTTTCATGGATATTATTAAGTGAGAGAATAAGTGTTTAGACACAATTTCTGCTTATTTAGGTTTCTACATCGATAAGTAAAAATTGAGATTTTATTGTCTCTGACAACCAACAAAACTAGCTTGATTTATGTGAAACTTTAAGAAATTCATAATTTGAAACTCCTAAGGTGAAACTCATAGTGGTGAAAATAATATGCTTTTGTTTTTTTTGTCTTTAATGTTTACAAGTTCTTTTTTTCCCCCTGACTCTCCTTTGACTTTCATAGGAACATAGTTCCAGAGAGCTTCACTCAGGCTTTCTTTGAGCATGTAGGTTTTTATTCCGCACCACAACTCACTGTGTAACATTCCATGTTGAGTTTGGAAAGTTTCCAAACTGTTTCTATTTTCTCCCAGTACCAGACAATGGTTATTGAGATCAATCCAGTAAACAAGACCATCATCATTAACCCAATAAAAGTGAGTATTTTCTTCTGATCTTTGTTTTTATTCTGGAGCACTTTCAAAAGATCTTTATAATGATCAAAATAGCACAAAAATGTAATTTTGGACATATTTATTTATGAGGAAGTACAGGTGTTGTCCAAGTGTGCCATTCTGAGTCTCCGTTTGGCATCTCCAAACAGGACACTTAGAGGTGCAACTTTGGGCACCTCTGTCCTAGAGCGTTAAAGCCAGCATATTTGTGTTTCTAGGGGCTCAATGGCACGGTGAAGCATATGATGGGCCATTATGTTGCTGGAGCCAACATGCTAGGACTGATCACCTGGTCTTTCGTTGTCGGCATCCTGATAAACGGAGTGGGAGTCCAGGCAAAAGCAACTGTGAAGGCTGCTACAGAAATGAACGATGCAATAAAAATCATATTCAAGTATATCCTGTGGTAAGATCAAACAGTGCATAATTTCACTTTTTTATAAAATTTGATTATTTTTTTAATGTAAATACATTTTCTTAATTAGTTCAGGTCAAGCACAAGAGTAAATCACCAGTACTGTATGACTGAGATGTGGTTTCAGGTTTTGTATGTACATAGGACAGCAGTTTCCTTTCTTAACGAGCAGTTAGTTAAAATACATTTGAAACAGTTTTATTTAATCTGTTTTATTTATTTTACATCTGTTTTATTCAATCTTGCTTATTTTTTGCTTCAGGTACATGCCAATTGGAATTTTTTTTCTGATGATAAGCCACGTGATGGATATTAAAGACTGGAACGCTGTCATTAAACTTGGAAAGCTCATACTGGTGCTATTTCTAGGGTATGTCCACTGCGTTTGTTTCAGCTTTGTTGCACTGAATGTATTTGCAGAACAGCATCACTAATTTCAGGGAGAAGATCAGTGCTTATGAATACAAACATTGTCAATTTCTTTACTCCAATGCCCCCAACCAACAAGTCCAGTTAAAGAAGTTCCCTTCAGATGTTCTGTTAGGTCTAACAAACCAAACTCTGTTAGTCAGCCTTTTTTGTTTCTAGGCATAGAATGGCTCTGAGACGTGACTGATACAAAGTTATATTCCCTATTATAGACTTTTCCACTGGGAAGTCGTGCACTAATCAGTAAATGAGCGGTTTAATTTTACCTTAGGTAGTCAACATCTCCATTATATGCTCCGTTTCTCACTATTGTGGGTGGCCTGTGGTCAACTCTCCATTGATGATTGTAGCAGTGCTCAGGGTGCTATTTTAAAATATTACAACTAACAATGCCACCTGGGATCTTGGCCCCAGGATTATTCTAATATCTACCAAACCTTTGCTGCATGAAGGAAAAAATCCTACGCCAGGTCAGGACAAAGAGAGGTAGATTACACGGTTTCAAAAATTGATGATTTATTTTCTCCAAAGTTTAAAATAGACCTACAACAGTAGAATATATACATTAAAAGCAACTTACAAACTTCACGGAATTCCCATAATTGCATATCAGCTAAACAGCAGCAAGTTCTGTTTTCAAACCCAATTAATAACTAATCAAAGAAATGCTTACAAAACAAACAAACAAAATAGCAAAACAAATCATGCAAGCAATTGACAAATTAAACCTACATGCAAAAGAAAAACTATTAACTGTAAATAAACATGGTGAAAAATAAGGATTTACCATGAACGATTGGACCCTGACCTGAATAAAAATAAATGAATTGGGGGGAGCCACAAACAACCCACCGCCAAGTCCCGAACAACTCAGGATTTAAAAATAAAATTTAATGAGCTATGGCACAGAGCCCAAAACAAGCTGACAATGAACCCACCTACCTTGGTTAAGAACCCCACACACAAGTGCCTGATCACATGCACTCCCAGAGAGCAGAACGAGACCAGCAACCCAACCGCAATCCTGAACCCAGAGGAAGCATAATCACTACAAACTAATCTAAAATCCAAACAGAAGGGAAATCACAAAACTAACCTGAAAACAATTACTGGACATTTGAGGTTTGCACCAGGCCGTCTCCGCAACTCAATACAAATTACGTGTGCGCGCACAGCCTACACACTTGGCTTAACCCTTGTATGCATAAATGGGGTTCTGGGGGTGTTCTGTAGTGGCGCAGAAGTTGGGTACGGATCGCATGTGGAGGCCCCGGTCCACGACGCAGCCGTCATGGGCTCGATTCCTGGCCTTGCCGACCTTTGCTGCATGTCTTCCCCCTTCTCTCGTTGCCCACTTTTCTGTCAGGTGAAGGTCACTAGAGCCAAAAAAATCTTTTAAAAAAAGAAGTGGTGTCCAACTGACCCCACACACGTAAAACTTGTATCATTTGCCATAGTCTCCTCTACGTTTGCCTCAGTCCTAGCCTTTTAAGAATTAAAAGGCTACTTTGGTGCCGCCCACCACTCACCTTAAAGGTGAACCTGCACCAACATACAACAAATGGTGAGCTTCTGGTTCTGATAGACACAAATAAACCCAAATATTTAATTTTATCTTATAGAAATTAATTGCTATTGCTGGCCCAAACATAATGATAAAGACTCAGATCAGCTGATTATTTTGCTGTAGATATAAATGTAAATACATTCTAGCAATATAAAAAAATGCATACCTTTTGGATTTAGGTAAAGCAATCTAAAGATGTAAACCAGTAACGGTGCATGAACTTTTTTTTTTTTAAATTGCATCACTATAAACCATTTGTTGAGCATTTGATAATTAATATTATGTAGTGCTAGTGTGGGTGCCAAACTGCAGCATTGTCAGAAAGCTAACCACAGCTGCACCATTTCTCTTCATTGCTTCCCGTTATTTAGAGATTTAGCAGTGATTTAGCAGCTCTGTAAGCTGCAAAATCACAGTCATTTGGCTTCAAACCTTGATG
This sequence comes from Micropoecilia bifurca, assembly GCA_903067075.1. Lineage (NCBI taxonomy): Eukaryota > Metazoa > Chordata > Actinopteri > Cyprinodontiformes > Poeciliidae > Micropoecilia > Micropoecilia bifurca. The sequence goes on along the minus strand of CAEGAF010029642.1, from coordinate 5,173 downwards.
CATGTTTTCCTGGTCATGCTTGTGATTAAACTTATAATTGCTCATCTGTACTTAGCAGCTGTCTAATAGTGGACGGTATGTTTGTGGTCTATAGGTAAACTGTGATGGTTATTGGGAGTTTGCCATGAGGTAATCATGAACCAATTAAAGAATGTAGTGTAGTCAGCTGTCAATCAAATCACTGTAGTGTCGTACCTGGCAAGTTATGGATGGTTCTACCCTAAAGTAGGTACAATAATCTGAGAGCAGCCAGGAAGACCTGCACTGAATTTGCTAATGAAAATGAATCTGGGCAGGGCAGACCAGGGCCATACCGGTTAGAGCCGGTTTAGTGGAAAAGGGCCTCAACTAACGTAACGATGTTAGGTTTGTCAGAGAAAATTAGTGAACAAAAAGCATCATGAAGACCAAGAAAGTTTTTACAAAGCATGGATAGTTTGTAAAACAATATCCCAAACTTTCAGATCAGACTAAAGTAGGTGTTGATGCGACAGAAAATGTGATTGAAAACTAAAACTTCACATTACTGTAATATCTCCATTACCCTTGGTCAGACATAGCTGTGGCAGCATTATGCTATGACATCTTTCTTTTCATCAGGGTCAGGAAAGCTAATCAGAGTTCATGGAAAGAGGGCTAAGGTTTGACCTTCATACAGCTCAATCCTGAAAGAAAATACATTAGAGGCAGCAGAGACTTTAGACTGTGTCAAGACACATCTTCTATCAGCAGAACAACTCTAAACCTGCAGCCAATAGAGAGGATTGAAAGCTTTGCATTGCATCTTCTTCATATGCTAGAATTGCCTAGTCAAAGTACAGACCTATATTCATTTGATAATCTGTAGCAAGTTGTGAAGCTTATGCTATTGTGCAAAGACGAATGTGACAAATATTTGTTCTATGAACGAGCAAAGCTAGTGGAAACAATCCCCCAAAAACATTGAACTGTCTGGTTTTACCATGACAAAAATATATAGATTTCAAAGACTAAGGTTAGTGAATAGTTTTGCTTTGGATATCTTTAACACTAAGCATGACTTTGTTGTCTCTTTCAGGTTAGCTATTCACTCCTTTGTTGTTCTTCCCTTGGTTTACTTTGTGCTCACCAGACAGAACCCGTTTCTGGTCTTCCGGCATTGCTACAAGGCTTTGCTAAACGCAGTTATCATGGCATCCAGGTGAGATGTTTAGGTTGTTTGTTGTCAAAGATTGACACTTTTCTCGTGTACATATGAACCAATACAGGATGTGCTTTTTGCCAAAGCTCTGCCACTCTGCCTATCACTCTTCAGTGCTGTGAAGAGAACATGAAGGTTGATGTGAGATTCTGCCGTCTCATGTTGCCCATCGTCTCCACCATCAACATGAATGGGATGGCGATCTACGAAGTCGTCGCTGCTGTCTTTATTGCCGAGCTATCTCACATCAACCTGGATATTGGCCATATATTCTCCATTGGGTAAGCTGCTTCCTACATTAGTCTAGAATTGAGAAAATCTGAATCCTTTGATTGTCAAAAGGAAAGGCATTGATAGAGTAGTGTGCTGTAGTTGAGATAGAAATGCTCATGGAAGCTGTCCTTGGTTTGCAGTTTGACTAGTGCTGTCGCCAGCTTTGGAGCTGCAGGTGTCCCAATGTTGGGACCTGCAAGCACCATCCTGATTCTGACAGCTGTGGGACTGCCTGCAAGGGATGTCTCCATTCTGATAGTCATTGAGTGGTTTATGTAAGTTCGACTTGATGTTTACTGTACCCTACTCTTGTTCAAAGCAGTACGTTAATCTAACTGTCCAGTCATTCTTGATGGTTTGCTATGAGAAAGCCTATGAATATCTTGGACCAAGACAAGATTTTTAACTTGCAAAACAACGGTTTGAGGATCCCTTTTTTGTGTAGAGAGCAATGCATAGCAATGATTGATAAAATTACCCTTTAAGATTGATGAGGTTAACAGGGATGGCATGAGCTGGAGAAGAGCTGGTACAGCTGGCTGTTGTGCAGTGAGGGAGATAAAACCATCAAGAAAAATATAGTTGAATCTGACAGCATGTTTCTTATCCTCTTCTGTGTTCTTCAGGGAACATTTTGCCACCCTGGTGAATGTACTGGGTGACTGCTTTGGTGTGGGTGTCATCAGTCATATGTGCAAGAATGAGCTGAAAAACCTGAACGACGGCATGAGGTACGTTAAATTATAAAACGATCTTTTCATTTTGAAAGACACAACTTTGGCAAAAGTATTAGCTTCCCATCCACGTCATTGAATTCAGGCATTACAGTGGCCTTCATACATGGCTACAGGCCTATGAAATCCAGCACTGAGGCTGAACAAATAGGTCACTGTCAGATGAAACTGTGAATGTGAGCAAGGTACCATGATAGAATACCACTTGTACACTACTTCCCAGGTGCGAAGCTATAGAGGTGACTGGGGGGCCGGCTGCCACCCGACCCGGGCTCAGGTGGGTGCCCATGGGGGCCCGGGTCTGGAGGTGCCAGGGAGGGAGGAATGGTTTAAAGTCGCTTTAATGTCTAATTAAAGCGACTTTACACACACACACACACACACACCCCTCCCGCTCAACAGTTTCCAACAGCGCAGGTGATACACGTGTACACGTGAGGGGCCCGGTCATTGGCCCCGCCCCCTCGGCCAGGCGCTGACTTGTTCCGCTAGTGCTACTTCCAATCAGTATATTTCATCTACTGGACTCTAGACCAGTGTGGACATGTTGTTTGAAGTATCAAATCCTGCCTCAAAAGTAACAAAAAATGTGCGACACAGACTTTCCCCCCAGATTCCCTCCTGGTCCTTTTCCTCTGCTCTTAGAGTGTCTTTACATATGATAGCTGCCAGGAAGAATATCCTCTGGTTAATATCACTATTAGCTGCTCCCTCTCCAACCCCAATCAACTCTAACGTTCCGGTTGTCTCAGGAAAAAAAAAACACCTCTGGCACATGATCTATTTCAGCTTTGGACTATTTCAGAACAAAGCTGAAATAGTCTATCATGAAATAGACTATGATAGTAGTCTAATTAAGCTAGATAATAGTCTATAACTGCTCATAAAATAGAACAGTTATCTTACAGTTCTATACATAGAATGGACAGACATTTAAATAGACTGTTGGCTAGGGGTGTTGGACAAAAAGACGGACGTTCTCCATCTTCATATAGAAGACAAAGGACAACAGAAGATCAAACCAATAGGCTTGACAACAGTATTTAACACCACATGTCGTTGAACTGAATAATTATTTTCAATGACTTCTCTGATTGTATAGCAGGAGCTGTTCTATTCACAAATTAGATACAATGTTCAAATATACTTTTAATTTCTATTGTTTTATTGTTAATTTGTTTCTCTTTTTGACCACATCTTTGCATTTTAAGTCCTGCTTTTTATGTTTTGCTCTGCAGAAGTTAACATTTTCATTATTATGAAAACTATAATACATTTTGATGTCCTAACAACTGGGTTTGTCAGAGGTCAGGACCACTTCTCTTGTCTGTCAGCAGTGTTTGAGGTGTACAGGAAGGCGGGGTGGGATCTGTTATTTGGGACCGTTCAGCAGAAGCCAGACTCAGCCCATTTGCTTTAGTAAAAGGAATTCCTAATGCTTCATCACACCAAGGCATTTTTGCGTATTTCAAGCTTCCATCCTTGTGGGAACAGTTTGAAAATGGTCTTTTCCTGTTCTCACCCCTGGTGAAAAAAGGTATACTTTAGTATACTTCAAACATACTTAAATTTGTGAAAGTACACTTTAAGTATACTAATTATTAAGTGTACTACCTATAAGTATATCTGAAGTATACTAAAAATACACTTGTACCAATTTTGAAATTAGTACTTTAAACACACTTAAACATAATTGTACCAAAATACACTTTTAATATATAAAATAAAAGTATACTTTAAGTGAACAAAATCTGAATAAATATGTATGAATTGTTAAGTGCCTTAATAATATTTTACTATTTATTAAAATTGCATACAATAAAAAAAATTATAATCATTATGTAATTTTTAAGAAAGTACCCAATCGATTTTCACATGTGTGATGTAAAAACCTTATAATCAATGGCATTAGCTCCACTTCATACTCCAGACTAGATGGTGGCAGTATTGCACGCTTTCATTTATTTAAAAAACGTCACAAAGAGAAGAAAAAACTTGAACATAGGGAAGATAACAGATGCTGTTCAAATTCGCCATTTTTACTCACATAATATTCCCTTAAAAGTCGAGAGGGCCTTGACAATAGTTAGTAATTTTGGTAAATTCAAGATGGTGACGTCCTAGTCCGAGTTAGACGACAACACAACGGGACAACAACCGATGGAAATGAAATGTGTGTCACAAAAGGAGCCCAGGGGGAACTAAGGCTGCTAAGTGTTGCTAGCTGGTGGTAAGTTTGCTTATTAATTATCTTCATTTAGTTATAAACAGTGCAGTAAAGATATGTAACTTACCTTGGTTTCTTAAGTAATTATTTCATCAATTTTATTGTGACTTGTATGATTATTACTATAGCAATCATTCAGCTTCATGTTATAACTGCATGGAGGTTGTTATAACTTCTACTTTAATTCATAAACTTAAACTGGTTTTAATTCAGCTCCATAAGACAAAGAGATTTTGATATTGTGATGTTGTTCTAACTCGTTCATCAATGTTTTTATCTTCCACATGTTTGCAGTCTAAGCAAATGAAAGAAGAAGCCAGAGAAATCAGGTGTTAGGAAACTAAAGACTTTCCTGTCTCAGAACAAGCTCTGATTCCACCAGATCACCAACCAGCTCTGAAGATGAACCTTCACATCGTCTTGATGATGTAAGTTTGTTTTTTCAATCAGGAACTAGCTACATTTTCAACAACAGAAACTGGTGTGTTACCAACACTAAGTGCTTAATAAACATGATTTGATTTAAAGGTAGCTGGAAATAATTTTCCTCTTCTTGTTAATCTAACATTTCTCTTTCATACATTTTATTTGTTGTTGACTTTCATGGCCCTGTGATGGACTGGTGACCTGTCCAGGGTGAACCTGCCTCTTATCTGATGGCTGCTAGAGATAGGCAACACCAGCCCCCCTCACCACCCTGCAAGGATCAGTGTGTTCAGATCATGGATGGACAGATTTTAAGGTAGTTTGTCTCCTTAA